>OX376185.1:1202500-1504506 GCA_947363905.1 Lithophane semibrunnea
TATGGACTCGCCACACACGGGCCACACGCGACACACAGGAAATATGCTGGTGGCGGCGTTTTGTGGTTGTGGCCGGTAGCCCGTGTGCAGAGACTCTAACACACGTCATGTCTCGACTGATAATACACAAATCAATCACAAAATACTCAAATAACCAAACCACTATTCTCCAGGCATACAACCAAAGTGACGACGCCGACGGCATCCTCATCCGAAACGAAGAATACTTCCGCAACCAAGGGAAGATCATGCAAGTGGAACATTGTCTTCAGAACCTGCACAAGATAGCCACAAGCTACACCCATCAGACCACAGACACAACTCTAGAAGAATCAGTACGAAAGTGCGAACAAATGTGGGAAGCAACCGTGCAACGAGTGGAACATTTCAGACAGCAGCTCCAAAGGATTCCTGCCAAGTGGGATGCTTACAGGGAAAAATTCCGTGAAATGGAACGCTGGATGGACCATGTGGATAAGACTATGGATAGCATTGTACGCGAAGTGGATTCGGCTGAGGCGTTTGAGAGGGAGAAGACTATCTTCCAGGTATGATTAATTTTAATGACGAAATAAAAGTTTAGGATAATTGTTTTTTATGTAGGTTGTATATGTATGGTACCCGAGCAATATGGCACATCAATTTTAGAAAGAAACTGCTATATACAAAGTGTAAGGGTAAACACCGTTGTCTACCATATGTAGTTGACTTAAATATCTTTAAATATTTATATAAATGACCGAGTCACAACAAAAAAAAACATTATTTTCATTAAAAGATTTTAAAAAGTTTCTATTCGATACCGTCCGCAAATTTATGGATATGCGCCCGAGGTCGCCGCCTACCTACACAACACATGAATAAATACACAATAGGGGTCGCGCTTGTGGCCGGTCGGGTCACGTCCCGCTCCCCCCGCCCGTGTTGAGACGTAAGTTCGTTGCCCTAACGCGTACGGTGAAATACACTTGGGTTAAAATGTAATTTTATTAAAAAAAAAAAAATCCATTACTTAATTTTACGTTCTATATGTAACCAAACCACTGGTTTCAAGGATAACGGTGTTTATCCTAACACCTTGTATAAGTGACAGAGAAGACGCTATATTAAGCCTTACTTAATCTTAAACTCTATTTATTATATTAATTTGATATTAAAGTTGAAAACGGGATAATAATTATGTGAAGTAATGATTTTGTACTTTTTCTAATGCTTGCTATGGAAACAAATAGTTGAGGGAACTTATGGTAAATATTCGATGTTGTGTTATCCCACATAGAAAACATAAAGCACAGTAACTTTGTATGTAGCTAATGTATTTATTTATTATAAAATATTACTGTACTATAATAAAATTTAATCCCTAGAACATCTGCCGCGAAGCCGACAAGAAACGCGAAGACATGAAGTGGCTCGTCCAAACACTAGACATGCTAACAAACCACTGCTCGGAAGGAGAGGCTCAAGAGGAACAAATCAGACTCGAAAACCTCATCGCGAGGTACAAGAACCTGATACCAACCATCGAGATCACAATGATCAAGACTGAGACCTACACGCGATGCTATACGTACCGCAGAGAAGTACATGAAGTCATCTGTGTGCTCGAAAACGCTAAAGAACAAGCCATGGTCGCACCTGAGCCTCAGTCGCTCCAACATGTCGAACAGTTAGTTCTCGAACAACAGGCTGCTGTTCAAAAACTCGACCGCCACCGACCTTCAGTCATGTCCATGCTCCAAAGAGGTAAGGACCTCATCAAGGATGCCAACGCACCTGCCTTTGTCAGAGAAGACGTAAGGAGCCTCGAAACTGGCTGGAACACCGCATATGAAACCTCCACCGACCGTCTACACAAGCTGCGTGACACACAAAAAGTCTGGTCTAACTATGAATATCAAAAAGACGAGTTATTATCAGATCTTGATAAGTACGAGAGCTATGTTGTCCACCCAGGACTTGAACTCGGAGTTACAAACATCGGTCGTGAACTACAAGAAACTAAGATCATTAAAACTGATATTGAAAAGGCCAAAGCTGAAAGATTGCCTCAACTACAACAGGCATACACTGAACTGCGTACACTAACAGCTGACAAACCTAAACCTGTCATTGAGAAAGATCTTGAAACAATCGAAAAGAAACTCGTAAGAGTGCACGATGAAGTCGACTCTAAAGTTGTGCATTTAGAAAAGTTCAATGAAGAGTGGGTCAAAATTGAACACAAATTGGAACATGTCAGAGAATGGATCAAGAAGGAAAGTCCAGTACTGATCCAACAGATCCGTTCAGAAAATATCACGCCTGAAGAAAGAGTAATCAAGTCACAGTCGCTACAGAAAGTTATTGCTGAAAAATTAGAGACTGTTCGAGGCGTTGCTGATCAAGGAACTAAATTGGCAGTAGAACACAGGGTTCAAGACGCTAACAGACTTAAAGGTGAAGTCGCTTTACTAGAGAAAATGATGGCCGACCTTCAACGCTCTACAGAACACCAAACTAAGGTAGTCGAACACGACTTGGCCACTTACCAGAAATACCAAAAGGGTGTTGCTGAAATCAAACCATGGATTGAAGAAGCTGAGTTGAAATTAGGCAGTGTACCCAAACCCACAACTTTGCCCGAAGCTCAGCAGTTACAACAGCAATCTAGAGCTTTGATCACCGACTGTGAGAAACAACTGATGAACTTACAAATCCTATCGAGTGTCAGTCACCAACTGTCGGGAAAGACCAGTGCACCTGACGAAGTTGACGCCATTCACTCCAGATGGGCTGTGGTCCATGACTTGGCTGACCAATGGAACAATAAACTAGACAAACTGGTCACTAACTGGGAGAACTTTGAACGTGAAGCCGAGAAACTCGAATCATGGATTGAAAATGGCGAAAAGTTGTTAAGTAGCAGAAATGTTTCCATTGATTCGCCTCAAGTGGAAAAACTAGATAGGGAATTAAATAAACTGAAGTCTTTCGGAAATGAAATTTCTCAACAGCAAGCCAAAATCATCAGCCTATCACAAACGTGTGACAATATCTGCCATAACATACAACCCGAAGGCGCTACCTTACTCAAGAACAAGGTGTCAGACATCAAACAACGCACAAACGATCTGGCTGAAACAGTCAGGTCTAGGGTCAATGAACTCTCCGACAAAATCATCGTCAGACAAGAGTTCATGACCAAATTGCACAACTTTGATAACTGGATCAACGACTTCAGAAGAAAGACTGAGAGTTATGACCAGATCGGCGCCGACAAAGTAGAACCTACGTTACAGTCGATGCATGTACTTCTACAAGAACATGCGGCAAAGGCACCCGAATTCGCTGACATTTACAATGAAATTAAGAACATGACGCTCGCTTCACACCCAGACGAGTCACGCTCGTTAAGTGAAACTTACTCAAACATTGCCGAACACTACCAGATCATTGAGAACAACATTCAACAAAACAAAGGAATCCTTCAAAAGTGGTCTGATCTACTTAACTGGTATGACGAATCTAAGCAACAACTGAACCACATACAATATCAGATTGAAGGTCCAAAACTTACTCCTGAAAGTTATGAAATTCTAAGACAAGAGCTGGTTAATGTCATTACTAAAATACCGGAATGGAAGAGTAACGTTGCTCTGTTAGATGGACCATCAAAGGTCAAGGTGACAGACCAGAACACCGGAAGAATCATGTCTCCTACTAGCATAGTAAAAGAGATCGAGATGAAAGCAGAAGCTTTACTAAACCAAGTAACAAACAAAAGAGATTTAGTACAAAAAGTCGGTGCTAGATGGGACAAATTCAACATACAGCACAATGCTTTGGGCGAAGTTTTACATAACGTACAATCCGTGCTGAATGAAATGGCTCAACAACCTGTGCCTTTAACTGAAGCCACTATCCAAGACATGACAGAACAATTAGACAAACTAGACGCAGACATGAAAGAGAAACAATCCATTCGGAAGGAACTAAGAGAAGAAGGTCTTCACCTAATGAGGGAAGATCAACCCAACATGGGCACAATCCAAAATGCGTTGTCCACTGCTGACAACAACTGGGACCAAGTCGTGAATGCCGTACGTGACACTAAGAATAAGTACATCCTACTATCGTCAACATTACACGAACTGAAGAACTTCACAGTAGCGTTTGACAGAGAAATGAGCAGAGCCGAGCAATTGTACAATGATTGCAAAGATGCTCCTAATGATTATGTGCAAACTGGTCAAGCTTTAGAAAAGGCAAAGAAGTCTTATGAAATCCTCAAGAGATCTAAGGGCCTGTTAGACCAGATGGATGTTATCAAGCAATCTGTACTCAAACAAGCATCGACTTTGGGAGGATTTGACACCAGCCCGCTAGAAGATGCATTCTTAACATCTCAGACACAATGGGAGAAAGTAAACGATGCCGTCATCAAGAGAATACAGGACTTAGAATCTCAACTGATAGTCTGGAGACAGATTGATGACACGAAGAACCAAGTAATTACATGGCTGAGCGAAACTGGTCAGAACTTAGCCAACGCTTGTGATAATTTAGAAATCAGATTTGGACAAAGCCATCTTACGAAATACAAGGAAGAACTGCCCATTTACACCGGTCTGAAGAACAGTATTAAAGCTAAATGTGAACAGATTACTAATTTGAATAAGAGCATCCCCGTTGGACAAGTTTCTTCAATCATTGATTACTTAGACCACGAGTTTGCCGCTCTCCAATCGCTTGCTGATAACTTAGAAAGCGCAGTATCATCATTGGGTACCAAGGAAACTAAGTTGAAGGACCACATCAAACGTCTTTCTGATAATGTAAGCAAGATTCGCGATGACATTATTAAGTGCGATGACATGACAGGTGATAATGCTAAGATTCTCGATCGCCTCAAGAAATGCCAGGCATGCAAGGCTGAGCTCCAGAACTTGAGTGACGAAATTGATAACTTGTCTCAGAGTGTATCGGAGATGAACGACAACTACCCAGGATTCTATGAGTCGTTAGTGCCAAAAGAACTGAGCACGTTACAGAAGAGATTTGAAAGTGTTTTGGTACACGCCAACAAAACTGAAATCACTCTACTGACTTTCTTGCAAAAACTTTTTACCGACAAGTTAGCAATATTCAACAGAAATCTAAAGATTTTAGACGACAAAACAAGATGGTGCATGCCTGATGTCACAAGCGACAAATACAACTTAGAAGTCAAAAGTGCCGCGCTTACTGACGTAGAAAACGGTATTGCTGACTGTAAAAATAAGGTCGCAGAGTTGAAAGAAGCTCGTGATATTCTCAAAGTTGTCGCGGAGCCCGCGTGTGCTCAAGAAGCAGCCCAACAAACGGAAAAAGCACAAAAGAACTTGGAAGTCCTTAATGCTAACTACGATGAAATTAAAAACAGGCTAAAAGAAAACATCGACGCTTGGCAAGAATATGAAGTTTTGTTAGAAAACGTCTCAGAATGGCTGAAAGAAAAAGAAAACAAAGTCAGACAAGAAGCCGCTAACCTGCTCAGTCTGGACGAAATTGACGCTAAAATTGCCGAAGTTGAGCACCTCGACCAAGAAATTAAAGAATATGGTGGCGAGGTTGGCAAGCTCACGGATATCGGAGAACAGATCTTATCCCGTAACCCAGATTCGCGCGTTCTCCAACATATCAATCATTTGGTGTCCAGATATCAGACCGTCGGTAAGTTCATGGAGAGCCATCTCAATAGACTTAAAGACTTGAAAGACAACAAATCTAAATATGACAAATCTATCGGTGAATTCAAGAACTGGCTTCAAGATGCCAACGGCAAGATTAAGGATTTGGCCGTGATGAGCAAACATGCCAAGCCATCAGCAGCTGATCTAGCACAAGTAAAGAAACTGAACGAAAACAAAGATGTTGGTCAGAAACTCCTCAACAACGCCATCGGATCTGGTGAAGCTCTATTCAGTGGCATCACACCTGAGTGCCGTGAGCAGGTCAGAAACGAACTCAGAGCTCTTAGAGACTACTTCGAAGAATCAGTGGATTCTCTCAACAATGTGATTAAAGACATCGAAACGACTATCAACAAGAGATCGTCCTTCGACGACACTTTCAACCAAGTCCAAAAATGGATCGGTGACAAGGAAAACGAACTTGGCGATTTCAAGCTCTGTCCTACATTGCCCGAAAAGAAAGCACAGCTTCACGCTAATAAGATCTTACATCAAGAAGTTGAATTACATCAATCGATGCTATCACAACTAACTG
Organism: Lithophane semibrunnea; assembly: GCA_947363905.1. Taxonomy (NCBI): domain Eukaryota; kingdom Metazoa; phylum Arthropoda; class Insecta; order Lepidoptera; family Noctuidae; genus Lithophane; species Lithophane semibrunnea. The sequence goes on from OX376185.1 coordinate 1,208,750, forward strand.
AGAAGATCAAGCTAATGCCTGACGAGGAGGCTGAAAAGAGCCTTTCTAAAACTATTGACAGATATAGGAATATAACTAAAGAACTCGAAAAGAGAATCGCTACAAGCGAATCACACGTCGCCGATCACGAGAAGTACGTCAACATGTTCGAAGACGTCCGCGATCGTCTTAATCACATTGTTGCTGAGAACAGCATGCTGAACTACGGATCTGTCACTCAGAAAGATGACGTAGATGCCAAGATTGCTGCAATCGAAAAAGTAACGATAAAGGCTAAAGACATCCAAAATAACCTGGCTGGTCTTAAGTCACAACTAGAAACCGTTATTGAAACAACAAGCCCTAATGGACACCCAGTGCTCATCAGCGAGTACGAACAGCTCAAGGTAATATGGGACCAATTAGCAACACAGTGCAAAGAACAGGACAAGAAACTTAAAGATACTCTTAAACAATGGACCGAAAGTCAGAAGACTTTGGATGAGCTTGAAGAATGGTTGAAGATCAAAGAAAACCAGGTCAGAGACCAAAGCCTTAAGAGTAATCTGGAAGCTAAGATTGCTCACCTACAGAAAGTCAAGGAAATTCAAAGCGAACTTGCTTCAAGAAGCGCTGATTTTGCTGCATTAACTGACACCAAACAGAATGTAGCCACTGAATCTGAACTTACAAATAAGACATCTAAATTGGCTACAAGATACCACACATTGAACAATCTGGTAAATGAAATCATTTCGAAATACGAAGTATTCGTATCAGAGCACCAGACATTCGAAAATGAATACAGCAATATGGAGAACTGGCTCATGAGAATGCTCGGTGAGCTTGGAGATCTTAACGAAATTGTAGGAGACTACGCTGTCTTACAAGAAAAGCAAAACAAAGCTAAAGAACTGTACGAAACCAGAAATAAGAAGACCCCGGCGTTTGAAGAGTTCTTAAGTTTGGGTGAAAAACTATACACACATACTAGCCCAGACGGTAGAGAAATGATTCGTCAGAAGATTCGTAAAATAAGGACACTCTGGGATAGTTTCGGAGACAGCTTCCAAGAAACTGTTAACAAATTAGATCAATGTCTTCTGCAGTTCTCAGACTTCAGTCTAGCTCAAGAACAACTAACCAAATGGCTCAAGGATGTTGAAAGAGCGATGCAGCGACACACAGAGCTTAAGGCTTCTCTTGAAGAGAAGAAGGCTCAGTTACAAAACCACAAGATAATGCACCAAGAGATCATGACACACCAACAACTAGTCGAATCTGTTTGTGATAAAGCCCAACAGCTAGTCGACCAGACACATGACGCTTCTTTGAATGTGTATCTGCAATCTATCAAGCAGCTGTTCCAAAACATTGTAACAAAGTCTCAAAACCTTCAAGACAATTTGGAGGACTGCGTGAAGAGACACGAAGATCTCGTACGTCTCATTCAACAGTACAAAGAATGGCTCGGCTCACAGTCTGAGAAACTTCTCGATATTGAAAACGCAACCGGAGAAAAACCTGAAATCATCAGGAAACTGCAATCAGCCATTGCTTTGAAGGACATTGAAAAACTTGGTTCTACGAAGTTGGACGAAATAAGAGCCGTCTTCTCGAATGTCAGCAAGAGTACATCCGAAGCTGGTAACACCGCTATCAAAGCTGAAATCGATAACTTGCACGACCAACTGCGTAATGCTGTTGAAAACATCGTAACATCAGAACAAAAACTCAAGCATACATTGGAGATTTGGAACAAGTTCGATTCTTCAATAGAATCTATTACTGAATGGCTAAAAGACATGGAGTCAAAATGTCGAGACCAAAGCCTTTGCTCCACTCTCAAGGACAAAGAAGCTCAGTTGCAAAGGTATGTTGACCTTCGAAATAACATAAACGCTAAAGAGAAGGAAATCGATGCTTTCGTCGACGAATCTCACAGTCTAATCCAACTTAGTGGAACAGAACGTCTGAAGCCTCTTGTAACTCAAGTAAGCAGCCGTTATCAACAGCTGCATGTAATTTCCAAGGAAATTGTCAACCACTGGACAGAACTAGTTGCTGATCACAGGAAATATGTACAACTTCGTAGTGAATTCGATGCTTGGCTGAAACCATTAGAAGAACAACTATCGCAGATGGTGACCAAAGAGGATAAGCTGAGCATCGAAAGCAAGGGCAACAAACTTCAAGTGTTCTTAATGGAGAGAGAAAATGGTGAACACAAGATTGGAATACTGACCACTGCTGGTGACAAAGTATTGCCCGAAACAGCTGCGAATGGCAGAGAAAATATTCGCACTGAAATAAGAGCACTGAGAGAAAGGTGGGACAAACTCAACGATACCATACTTCAACAACAGAAAGAATTCGAGTCTCAGACACTGCAATGGTCAAGCTACCAAGATGTTCTGCAACAGACATTGTCTTGGTTAGATGAGAAAGAAAAAATAGTTGACGGTGAAGAGAAAGCTGTTCTGAACTCAGCTCAAGAGATCAAATCCAAGTTACTGAAGAACAAGACGCTGCTACAAGAAATATACTCACACAAACGAGTTATTGAAACGGTTACTGAAAAAGCCAAGAGTGTTTCTGCAAATCTTCACTCTGGAAAGGGAGAGAGCGATGAAATGACCGCAATCATCAAATCGGTGTGGGATAGATACAATGCCTTGACAAACAGGCTGACCGGTATCATAGACAAACATGAAAGCACATTTGACATCTACCAACAATTCGCTGATCAACAGAAGTCACTGCAAGATTACCAGAAGCATCTTTGGGATCGCCTTCATTTACTATCAGATTTCAGCGGCAACAAAGCTGCGTTGCAAAGCAAATTGGCTAAGATCCAGGAACTATTAGATGCTATTCCGACTGGAAACAACAAATTGAAGATGCTATCTGACTTGATTGAGAAGAATAATGCCAGACTTTCACCTAGAGGCAGAGACGGTATGTCTCGAGAGTTGAGTCTTCTCCGAGCCGATTTGGAGAAGTTTACTGCGACTGTTCATGATGTCAAACGTGGAATTGAAGACAAGATTCAGCAATGGATCGAGTTTGACAGTGCCAACGATCGCCTCCAACACTGGTTGAGTGACACAGAGATGAGCTTAAAAACCTACACTCCCAAAGCAACCCTGGAAGAGAAGGTGGATCAACTAAATAAATATCAGGTAAGAATGTTTAATAGTTAATTTGTTTTACTCAACTTTACTTTTGATTCTTTATTTAAATTATGAATTTTGAAACAGGATTTATGTAAAGCGATTGATAATCACGACAATGATTTGAGCGCAGTCATTACTTTGGGCGAAGCCTTGGACCAAGTAAGAGTTGATGAAAGAAAAAAATCTTTTGTCGTCAGCACTGTAGGATATAGCCTAATTTTCAGTAGAAACCTAATTCCACGAAGTTAATATTTATAGAATTCTAACAACAAAATTATATTTATACTTACATACTTTGTATGAATCAAATACTTCAAGTTTTGACTATTTATATTTTATACTAATATAGAAGCGTTGGTGATTGGTACTTCTAATGCTGACAAAAGTTTATTTTAAAAAACGTCTAACTATCTCGATGATGGTACTAATGGTAGTTGTCGTAGTTCAGTTTAAACGTAATCCTTCTATTAAAGTTTTGCATCTGACTAACTAAGGTTAATTTTCAGGCTATCTTGGCTAACTTGAAGAAGACGGAGAATGACGTCGACAAACTAACTGATGAGTTCAGTGACCTCATCGAGAACTGTAACGATACTAGGATCACAATGAACTTGCAACAGATGACGTCACGATTCCAATCGGTACAGTCGACTGCAAAGGAGCTTGTTAAGAAATGCGAACAAGCCGTCAATGACCACAATGCATACCAAGAGAAGTACAACCAATGCACTGATTGGTTGAAGGCGGCGCAACATAAGTTTGATGAATGCAACGAAAACTTATCCAACACGCCTGAAGGCATTAGCGCTAAACGAGAAAGCCTTAACGACCTGCTTAGTCAAAGACGTAACGCTACTCTCCTAGTCAATAACACCTTTGAATTGGGAGAAAAACTGTATCCTTCCACATCTCCCGAAGGTAAGGAAATTGTAGAACAACAGCTCCATGAAATCCAGCAAGCTATCGACAATCTGTACGACAATATCACTAAAGCTGAGAGAGACCTCGATTCGGAACTTAACAAATGGTCCTCGTTTGAAGACAACCTTAAGACCGTACAGTCGTGGTTGACATCTGCTGAGAAGACGCTTCCTAAGGAGATTGAACTTAAGGCTACTTTGGATGAAAAGCGCAATCAACTAAATGTCTACAGGACTTTCTTACAAGACGCCATCACTCACCAACAAGATATATCAGACTTAGAATCTCGTGCCCAAACTCTTCCTGATGTTAGCAAGGATATAGCTAAGGAAATCAACCAACTTAAACAAAGGCATGAGACTATTTTGGCAAGAGCTAAATCCTTCGTCGAGCAATATGAAGCTATTGTAAACAACCATCAACAATACACAAAGGCTGTTAAGGAGTTGGAAGAATGGGTTGAAGCTACGCACAACACAGCTCAACTGTGGGGCGATGTTAACCTTGAACGCGTTGCACTGAGCAGCAACTGTGAGAAACTCAAGTCTCTACAACTCAACTTATCCGAAGAGAAGAACCGTATCGACAAAATACGTTCTCTAGGTGAGAAGGTCCTACCAGGAACCATAAGCACTGGACAAGCAAATATCAGAAACCAGATTGACGCTTCACACCAAGAATGGGAAGGCCTTGTTTCATTTATCAATAAGACAATCGAAGCAATGGAAAACAAGATCCAACAATGGAACGAATATGAGAACATGAAAGATCAATGCTTGGCATGGATCAGGAATACTGACAATCAAATTCATGCTGTTGACTTAAAAGCAACTTTGCCTGAGAAGCAAGAACAATTCAAGAAGTTCCAGGAGCTTCAAGGAGAAGTGCGCGCCAAAGAACTCGAGATTGATAACATTACCGAGAAAGCTCAGCACTTACACACTGGCGTCTTCGGACCACGTGCGTCACAGATCTCAGATCTGTCAGTAAAATATCAAACTCTTTCACAAAAGGTAAAGGATCTGACAAACAGATGGCAACAGTACGTCAAAACTCATCAAGAATTCGCCAGCAATGTCACTGAATGCTCGCAATGGATCGAAGAACTCAGAGACAAACTGGACTTCTGCGCTGACCTGAGCTCTTGCTCACAGGATGACCTAGAAACTAAATTAGTACTGATCCAGAACTTGTTACTTACAAAGGATGAAGGTTTCACTAAAGTACAGTCACTTGTTGAGTTAGCCCAAAATGTTATGGCTAATACTGCGCCGGCAGGTCATGAAGCTATCAACAACTCGTTAGTCGCCTTACAAGAACAGTGGTCGGCCCTGTTGTCCAGAATGATTGAAACCAAGAACATGCTGGATGACTCAGTCACCAAATGGGCTGGGTTCCTCGAACAGATACAACTCATTGAGAAGAGCAACACTTACCTTGAGAACATGTTAGCTGAACTATCGCCTTACGAAGCATCTATGACCGACAAGAGGGCACAGCTTGAGAAACTTAAGGAAGTAGAAGAGAAAGCCCGCTGTGATCGTCTAGACGTAGACACTTTGAAGGCTAAAGCAGCTGAAATGATCGCAAGTGGCCAGCAAAACCAGGCCGCGTCTAGAGCGCAAGAAACTCTGAGCAAATTCGACAATCTGTACGACAAGATTAAGAAACTACTTGCCGACCGCGAGGAACAGTACAAAGACCACAGACTGTACAAAGAAGCTCATGATGAACTTATCCAGTGGCTGGGCAGAGCTCGTGAAAAGGTGCCTTCCCTAAAATCCAAACCGTTGAGTGATAAACTGGCGATTGAAAATTCAGTAGCACCTCTTGATGCCTTGATCAACAAGCAGGCTCAAGGAGAACTATTGTTAGAACATCTGCAACACACTGGTGAGGTGGTTCTTGCCAGTACATCGCCTGAAGGCCAGACGGTCATCAAGAATGAAATGAAGGCATTGAAGGAAAGCTTCGATGATCTTTTCAATGAAATCAAACAACAGAAGAGTCAGCTAGAAGATACCGTCAGCCAATGGCGTGAGTACAAAGATGAGTACGAGAGATTGTCTGATTGGTTACAACAAAAAGAGATCCTTATCAAGAACCAAAAACTAGCTCTACTAGGAACCGCTAAGGAGAAGGGTGCTCAAGTCAATGAAGTAAAGGAAATAGTCGACCAGCTTAACAAGGGTAAAGCGGACATTGAGAAGTTCAACGCTTCCGCTGCTGGTCTCCTTGCCTCACACTTGGACACCTATGTCAACAACCAGTTACGTCACCTGAACTCCAGGTATCAAGTATTAGTAAACATGGCTAATGACGTCCTCAAGAAGGTTGAAACCAACTACGAACAACATCAGACCTACGATGACAACTATGCCAAGACCAAGAAGTGGATCGATGACGCTTGGGAGATTACTCGCAGTGGCAGTGATACTGGCAGCAACAGCAGCAAAGAAGCCCTGCAGAAGCGTCTAGAACAGATCGAGGACTTACTCAAACGCCGCGAAGAAGGCCAAAACCTGGTCCACGCAACCGTCAACAGCGGAGAAAAAGTCCTCAGAAACACAAGGTCTGATGGCAAAGACAAGATCAACACCGAACTGAAAGAACTGCAAAACGAGTGGGACCGTCTTGTCAAGAAGATGAGCACGGCCAAGGTTCATCTGGAGACAGCCTTGCTCCAATGGGCCGACTACAGCTCAAGCTATTCACAACTGCAACAATGGATATCCGACAGAGAAGCAAAACTCCAAGAAGTGTGTGAACAAAAGGTCGCCAAGTCTAAGAAGGGCCAGGACCGCCTCGCTGGTCTCACGGCTGGTCTTAGCTTAGGCGAGAGGAAAGCCACACTCCGTCAAACAAACAATATTGTGCAAGATATCGTTTCGTTTGAACCCATGATTCAGTCTGTAACTTCTAAGGCTTCAGAACTTATGCAACAGGCTCCGGCGTCTGAGATCACCAGCAAATACGAAACTCTTTCAAAACAAGCTAAAGACTTGTATGAGAAACAGAGAGAGACCGTTGAACAACACCAAGCATTTATAGATGCTGGCTCAGATTTCGTCCAATGGATTAGAGCTGCTAAAGAGAGGTTAGGAAAGTGCTCTGACGCAACCGGGGATAAGGAATCGTTGAGTAGTAAGATATCTCAACTCAAAGTGTTGGAAAGCGAACTGCCTGAGGGTCAAGCGAAGCTGCAGAAGGCTCTGGAACAGGGCGAGATATCCTGCGGCTCGGCTGACCATGAGGATCGAGAGGATATTGAGGAAGAAGTAGCTCTTATGCAAGAAGAGTATGATACCTATGTGTGAGTATTTTTTTATGAATATTGTGCTAAGGATATATCATTTAGAAAAGTGTTTTTTTTTTAGATTGTAGACCTGTTTCAATAAAAAAGGTTTAAGTTGTTAAGTTTAACGTTGGACCCAAACTAGGGACAGCCTGGGAGTGGGCACCAGTAAAATACAGTAAAATTTCATGACAGATAATTCTTTTTTTGCTATTTCAATATTTTTTTTTGGTTTATTGTGCCTATCCGGAGATGTTGAAACAGGATCTTTTGATTCCAATCATATTACGAAACCAACAGAATGTTTGCATTTCATATTTTTTTATTCTAATATTTTATTAAATCTTCGTTTTCATTGAACAGTGAACAGCTAAACAACACTAAGGCTCTCATCGAGGGAGGTATCGTCAAGTGGACCGAGTACGAAGAGCAATACAAGGAAGCCTTAGACTGGTTGTCCAAGACTGAGAAATTAGTGCAATCCTTCAACAAACTGCAGAACAACTTGGAACAGAAGAAGGTCGTTCTTGAGGAGTTCCAGGTAAGAATAATTACGTTAATTTTAAAAATAATAATAAGACTAAAATACTTAAAAAATCGCGACTATCTGTTGGGCAATAATAGTAGATTGCTGCATCGAGCGCCAAGTGAGTTATTGGTGCACGAGGGTTATGTAAATTAACACGAGTATTTTAGGAAGGTGCGTAATCTACTTTTCTTTCAACTACCAATTTACTCAACTCAAGTCAGGTCAAGTTAGGTCAAATCGGGTCAAGTCTGGTCAAGTCTGGTCAAGTCTGGTCAAGTCAGGTCAAGTCGGGTCAAGTCGGGTCAAGTCAGGTCAAGTCAGGTCATTTTAAACGGTATTTATCCATTTGTATTAACCAGTCAGGTCAAGTCAGGTCGAGTCAGGTCAAGTCAGGTCAAGTCGGGTCAAGTCAGGTAATTTTAAACGGTATTTATCAATTTGTATTAACCAGTCAGGTCAAGTCAGGTCATTTTAAACGGTATTTATCAATTTGTATTAACCAGTCAGGTCTAGTCAGGTCAAGTCAGGTAAACTCAAGACAACTCAACTCTACTCAACTGAGACAGAACCGGGGAGACGAGCCTTAGTAACAGGGTCCCGTTTTACACTTTTGGTATGGAACCCTAAAAACATTGCAGTAAAGTTGTATGAAATTTCATTGTTGCATTGCAAAACAGTGCAACAATGAAATTTTCGAAAATTCGATTTAGTTCTAAGCAAAAAATACGTCCTTTGGGATCGGTTTTGTAGGGATTAATGATAACATTACTATGTAGTTGAAAGAAAATACCTTTACACCCTTATCGCTCAACTGTTGATTGGCCTTCTAATTAAATTCTGGGTCTGGGTCTGGGTGTTAGTGTATGTGAGTTTCTATGTTTGTAAACGCACCCACGATACAAGAAGAAATTCTTTGTGTGGTAATGTTTTCTCGTTAACGACATTTGGAGGTATATGCCTGTTAGCAAGCCCAAACTTAGAAAAGAAACCATTTAATTTAGGTACTTGTCATATTTTGCACAGTGGATGAGCAATCTTTCGAATTGAAGCAACAAAATCTCCGACACCTAAGATACAGGTCTGCGTACCTAGTTAAGGAGCCCGGAAAGCTACAATAATTTTAAAACTTGGTAGTACAACCCTCTGTTTCTATATGCTATGTACTGTGCTGTTGTTTTAGTAGGTACTAATAAACTTTATCTAAAGAATTAAAGAAAATAACTTTATTTGCGCGTATTATGACGCATAAAATTAAAAATAAAGTAAAGGAAAAATAAAACAAGTTAGGAAAATATCAGTGGGGGGGTATCTACGTGTCGCGGGTTCGATTTTCGTTCCGGGATCTGTATTTATGTAAAATGTATTTTTACGAAACCACTCTCGTTACAGCAGAAATAAAAAAACATCGTGGAAAAAAATTAAAATAACCTGTAGATATCTTTAACCAATCTATTCTTCCAGGGTCACCTCCAAATGCTATTCGACTGGCAAGCGGAGCTGGACAAGCTGAACGTGCGCGCGCAGACCCTGCTGGAGACCTGCGCAGACACCAGGATATCCAACGGCATCACACAGCTGACCACCAAGTACAACGCGCTGCTGTCACTGGCCAAGGAGGTTATGAAGAGGCTTGAACTCCATTATCAAGTAAGATTTATGGTCTTATTATATATTTTATCAGAGCTATTGGTTTAACTGCCTCGTTGGTCCATTGGTCGCAAGCGCATCAGGTACTGGGTTCGATTCCCGGGTCAGGCAAAGTGTTATTGGGAGTTTTTCCATCTGGAATTTCAGCGGCAGCTGGGAGTCTGGATTTGTGCCCGCCTGGCCGGTTGATGGCAATAGGCTCGCCCCCTATTACATGGGCCATAAACAGATGCAGATGATGATGATCTAACGAAGGGCGTTCCCGTTAAACTGCAATAGTATAGCGTCTCTACGTACTAAAAAAATATGTAACATATGTAATATGTAATAATATTTACGTTGAAATACAAGTGTGTGGACAGAGTATTTCTTTTACGTATTAATTTAAAAATTTTGTGAATATTTCACTACATAATAACATTTAAAAAAAAATCTCACTCATCGTATTTTTTTCAGGAACACCAACAGCATAACGCTCTGTACGGCGAATGCCAAGACTGGCTGGACAGGACCCGAGAGAAACTCAACCAATGTGCTGAAATACCCAACAACCTAGCTGAAGTGAATAGCAAACTAAACACCGTGAAGCTGCTGCGTCAATCGTTGGAGCAAGGACAGAACAAACTGAGGTATGTTTGATGATTTAGGGGTATGAGGACACCCTGTTGGTGTCCCTGTTGGTATCAAATTCATCAGAAATGACCTGAATAATAACATCCCTTAATATTCAGTACGACTTACCCTATAACCCTGTATGTCCATCGCGCGGTAAACTCTGATTGCGCGATACAGGATTTATGTGCCTTCCGGATTTTTGTGTGACGTCAGATCTTTGATGCGTAGTTCGCATGTGGCGATGTAGATGCCGCCACAATGATCTTTCTCAACAGTGACCATCAATCGTTCTATTTAAGGGAATTTTTCAATGAATTGCCAGACACACAAAATACTGATTGAGAAATAAAAATAATCGGAAGATTAATTATTATAGCGTCGGTAGTTAAAATATATATAGGTATTTTACATAACATAGGTACTTAGTACCTTTTTTAGTTATATTATTTTGTATTCTATGCTGTTCAATGTTAGTTATATTTAAATTATAAATATACACAACAAAATTGACAATATTAATCTTTTTATGTTTCTATGTTACCTAATGTAATTGATGTTGTACCGTTTTAATTAACAATAAAATAAATAAACAAAATGCTGCACCTGTTGACTTCAAAATAACGCTAACACCGTCGTGTCCCTGTTTGTTGCATGTGTGAGCAGCATTACCCTGCTACGTTTTTCGCGGATGTGATGCATAGTTTCCCAAACAGTTTATTTTTTATTAATTTCATTTCATTATTATTCTTTCTAGATACCTCCTAGAACTTAAAGAGAAGGTAATCATGAACACGGAACAGACCGGAGCAGCCAAGATACAGGAGGACACTGATAACTTGAAGCAAGAGTTTGACAAGCTGATAGCAGACTTACAAGACGTCAGGAATAAGCTGACCAGTAGAGCGTCGCAGTTTGATGATATTTCTAAGGTGAGGCTTACACTATATCGGGCCTGCGCACGGCGAGCGACGGGTAGCGCGCCGGCCGGTGGGGACCAGCCGCGGGCCCACGGCGCGTCGTGTTCCTCGCAGCACTAAGAAGGGGTCCGCTAGGACCGGTGCCTGCCAGGGTTGCGGGAAAGTCTGAACGGCATACCGGGACCCTTAGCAACAGGCAACTGAAGGAACACGGGTGGGTTTTAGTCAGTAAAAGTCTGACACGCCCTCCCGCTCCGCCCAGAGCGGGAGAAGTCATTTGATGATTTACCACCCTCAAAAAAAGGCTTACACTATATAGAAAACTATTATTTACTATTATGTGCCTAATTAATTTAATTCGAACTGTATGTCGCCAAATCTGATGTTAAAATACAAACGTAGCCACATATTAGAATTGTTTGAAAATAGTTTTTAACTTAGACATATTAACACTCAAAAACAATAAGAGTATCCTTTACATTAATAATAAAGTTAAAATAAATTATCAACATTTTTGGAACAACAGTACATATACTGCGTTCGCGATTTGGTTCCAAACATGTAAACGTATGTGGGTTTTTGGAAAAACAACTTTGAAATCGACGCGTAAAGGTCAGGTTCCTCTGCAACTTCAAACATTTTTATGACTTTTTCAATGGTACGAGTCATTCAGAAATCAACTTAATTTTACACTACTATAAAGTTGATATTAAGGTTTAAATGGAAATAACAGCAATTGGAAAAAAATGGAATTTATTAGACTTTACTTAAGTGTAAATTGATGAGGCTTTCAAATGCCAGGTAATATTTTTGTCTATATTATTTCAACCCACACTCACGAATCCAACCAATTCCAGATCCACAAACTCCTAGTAGAATGGCTGGACGACATTGACCAGAAGATCCAGTCAGACGACTCCCTCCTCCAAGACTTATCAGAGAAGAAGGCCAAATTGGAGAAGTTCAAGACTTTCAACCGAGACATTGACTCTCACAACGATTTGGTCAAGAGACTGAATGAGAAGCTTAAAGAGGATGCCTCTCTGAAGTCGAAGGGTATTGAGGATACACTGAAGAGGTATGACGGGATTAGGAAGACTGTTAATGAGATGATTGCGGTGAGTATTTCATAAAAAATTTGTTGAACATGATTTTAATAGATATGATCTAACCAATACTATTTGACAATTTGGCGGAATGCGGTCTACCTCTCACTTAGGTACTTCAACATGAATAATGTAACCATTTTTTTGTATACATTTTTAATTTAAAAGAGTGTCCGTGGAGTTTCTTGCCCGTTCTTCTCCATAGGTACCTACTACGCTTTGGAATGGGCAACTAGCTTCATATTTCTGACTGACCGCCTCCTTGAGAATTCAAAAGTGCCTGTGGTTTAATTGTAATAAATGCTTTGAGTTTGAGTTTTGACTCAGATCCTACTTTTGCCTTAGTACCGATCAAATGCGTCAAATATTAGCTAATTTTGTGACGACTGAAAGTTGTCTAATTGACTTGGTCGACTATCAAAACCATTCATTCGTTTTGTTCTGAGGAAGCCGTAATGATTTTAATTTGACAGATAAAGTAATTTGATTGTTTTGTTGATAAAGACACCAGCCAAATGATATCAATAAATATACATAAAAAAAAAAATTTACAAAAAATTCTAAACAACCACATTTTCCACAGAAACTGGAAGACTACGTGAACTCCCACATTCAATACAAAGAATCCTACGACAACTTCTACGACTGGATCAGAAACTGCAAGATCGAGATCCAACAGTGCTCCGACTCCCACGGCGAGAAGGACACCGTACAAAAGAAGCTACAAAAAGTCAACAAAATCATCGAATCTTTACCCAAAGGCGAGGCACTACTCAAAAAGGCAATCAGCCTTAGTAACGCAGTACTAGAAACTACCGGCAATGAAGGTAAAGACAATATAAACCAAGAGATAAAACAGCTGAAGATCGAATGGGAGAACCTCCAACAGATTTGTAAAGATACGAAGAAATTGCTGGAGAAGTGTTTGTCGGCCTGGTCCGATTACCTGGAGACTTCGGAGAAAATGAGCAAGTGGGTGAAAGAGTTTGATAATAAACTGAAGACTGTGCAGAAGGTAGACAAGATCACGCCCGAGCATCTTGATAAGTGTCGCGTGAGTATTTGTTTATTTTAAACTTTATGTAACAATAGTGGTGGGAGCTCGTGGCTAAATAATAACAGCAGCAGAAGCCCGAATGTCTGACAACCAGTCTTATCAAGCAGTATTGTATTACCCAGTTATTGGGTTGTGATCAAAATCAAAATCAAAATTTTTTTTTCATTAATAATACAAGTTGGTTCACTTATTGAAGCATCGTGCTTATTTACTACATACAATACAATGGACTTCAAAACTGATGTTTTTAATACTTATATTTATGTCATTTTACAGGAACTCCTATCCGAAGCATTAGGACACAAACACGTCCTAGAAGAACTGAACGACAGATGTGAAAACCTGATGGAACAGAGCGCTTGCGCCTGGGTCCGCGACAAGACAGTTAACCTGCAAACTGAATACACAACCTTACTCACCAAGATTCAAGGTCTAGTTTCCAATGGCGAAAAGAACTTATCTGACCACACTGAGTTTATCAAAGCTAAGGAAGATCTCCAACAGTGGCTTGAAACAGCTCACGGTACTGTCCAAGATTCTATCGGAGTCGGTGATATTGAGACTACTAAAGATAAACTGGAGACAGTCAAACTTGTAAGCAACAGAATGACTGAAGGACATCACTTACTCGTTGTCTTACAAGAAGCTTTCAAGAAGGCCCTTAACAACACGCCGCCTGAAGAACAAGACGGTCTTCGCAATGATGTGAAGATCTTACAGGAAAGCTGGGACCAACTGAAAAGAGACCTTAACTCTATCACAGCACAGCTCAAAGCAGCTATCGGCAAATGGGAAGACTTTGAAGAATCTAAAAAGAAGATGGACCAATGGATCAAGGATACGGAACAGAACTTAGACAAGGTTCCTCCTACAGGCGGAGAGTTAGGAGAGATGAAGACTCTTCTAGAGAAATACAAACATATTGAAGACGAAATTGATAATAAGAAACCAGAATTAGACAGACTGAAGAGCGAAGCAGCTGAACTAAGCTCGTGGGCAAAGAAACCAGCCATCAAAGAATCAGTAACAGAAATCGAAAAGAAATGCAAAGCATTACGCGCTAAATGCAACGCTAAGAAAGCTGATCTTGAATCTGAGATCAAAGATTACAACAACTATCACCAATCCTTGCAAGACACAGAGAAATGGCTGCTGCAAATATCCTTCCAACTTATGGCTCACAATTCCTTATACATTGCCAATAGGGAGCAGACTGAGGAACAGCTAGCACAACATGCTGTCTTACTCGATGACATACAGAAATACAGGTCAACATTAGACGAACTAGAAGGCAAGGGTCAAGCCCAAATCGAACGCTACGAGAAAACAACGCCATCTATCCGCGAAACTGTAGGAAAACAGTTAAAGAATGTCAATGATAGTCACAAGAGTCTGTTGGCTACTGCGTTACAGATCGAAAGGCGTTTGAGAGAAGGTTTGGCCAAGTTTAAGGAGTATGAAGATACGCTGGAGAGTATTCTCAATAACTTGGATGAAATGGAGCCGGCGATCACTGAGCTCGATGTCGAGGTTGATGGATTGTCGCATGGACGTGAGTTACTGGATAAGGCTAGGGTGAGTACTACGTCATATTTTCTAGTTTTTAAGTAACTTTTTGGGCACTGCCTCGTGAGGTCCTGGCTTGGATTCCCGGGTCGGGCAAAGTGATATTGATTTTTTCCATCTGGAATTTCTCAGTAGTAGCCCGGAGGCTGGATTTGTGCCCGGTTGATGGCAATATGGTTCCCCCTATTACATGGGACGAAAACATAACTGGCGAAATCTGGGTGTACTACAGGTACACCTCTGCTCAACCCTTCGGGGAAACAAGGCATGATGTTATGTTATGTTTTATGCAAGTTCTCGTTTGGGGAATGACTACCATGTGTTCTACATATTTCTGTAACTTAGCTACATATGTTTACGAAGAGTATTACGAGTGATGGTGATATCTATACTAATACTAGCTACTCGCCCCGGCTTCGCACGGGTAGCAAGTAGTTATCTACGGCGCACCTACCCTACCTACCTACCTACCTAACCTACCTACCCTATCTATCTACCTATATACCTACCCTACCTACCTATTTATATACCTACCCTACCTACCTACCCTACCTACCTACCCTACCTACCTACCTATATACCTACCTACCCTACCTACCTCTACCCTACCTACCTACCCTACCTACCTTTACCCTACCTACCTACCCTACCCTACCTAACCTACCCTACCCTACCATACCTACCCTACCCTACCCTACCCGACCTACCCTACCCTACCCTACCTACCTACTCTACATACCTACCTACCTACCTTACCTGCACCTACCTACTTATCTACCGAGACATTATCAAAAGACCCATTCTATACAGAATGTATGAGAAAACGATTTTTCTTCATATTTTTTTTTTTTCGTGAATTTTTCCAATTTTTGAATAGTTATTCTGCTATTCTGGGCGGAGACAAATCCAACAAATCAAAGATCATCAAAATCGGTCCAGCAGTTCTCGAGTTATAAGTGCTTGAACAAACCCGACTTTGTTTTATATATATAGATTATAAAGCTGAAGAGTTACTTTGTTTGTTTGAACGCGCTAATCTCAGGAACTACTGGTTGGAATTGAAAAAATATTTTTATGTTGGATAGTCCATTTATAGAGGAAGGCTATAGGCTATATAACATCACGCTACGACCAATAGGAGCGAAGCATAAATGAAATATGTTGCAAAAACGGGAAAAAATATTCCTTTTTGAGAGCTTCCGTTGCGTGCGCTGCGTAAAAGGTTTAAGTTACGCAAATATCTTGTACTAGCTGTGCCCCGCGGTTTCATTCGCGTAGGTCTCGATCCCGTAGAAATATCGGGATAAAACGTATCCTATGTCCTATTCCAGGTCATGGGCTACCCGTGTGCCCATCCTCTCCTCTCTAGAGTAGGGAACGTCGCGGTGGCGCGGCGCCACCGGCTGTCGTCGAACGGTTCGCGTATTGAATTTTTATACTCGTGATAACTTCGAAATTAAATGTCCGATTTGAATGAATAAAAAATATTTTACTGCTACATATATACCGTGGACGATTATAACGATGGGTTCGTGTAAACTGTCCGTACGGTTGGGTCTAAGATCTTCAAGACCCGTCGTACAAACCAAAACAAGAAGCTCTCTGATGCTACTCTACAGCTCATGGAGGAGAGGCGTGAGATGATCCTGCAGTCTTCAGATGATGCGCTCAAATACCGGCGGCTCAATAGACAGATCTCTAAGTCCTTGAAAAGCGACCTTCGACAGTATAATACGAACCGTATTAAGGACGCGATAGAGCGGAACAAGGGCTCTATGGTTTTTGCAAGAGATCTGTCTATCGGGCAGAGCCAGCTTGCGAAACTGAACACCGATGATGGCAGGATTGTATCCGCAAAACCGAAACTATTGAGAGAGATCGAGAGTTTCTATGAACAGTTATACACGTCAACCAGTAAACCCGTTACGAATCTGGCGAACGACCCAAGAGCTAGATTAACCCGACACTATACCGAAGACATCCCGGACGTCAGCTTGTATGAGATTAGGATGGCTCTGAAGCAGCTTAAAAACAACAAGGCACCGGGTGATGACAGAATTACGGCCGAACACCTGAAGGCGGGTGGAAAACCCGTCCTCAAGGCCCTCCAGAAGCTGTTCGATTCCGTCATAATGGAGGGTAAAACGCCACAGGCATGGAACACAGGTGTGGTGGTGCTCTTTAAAAAGGGGACAATGCCCTGCTTAAGAATTATAAGTCCATCTCACTTCTGAGCCATGTCTACAAGTTGTTTTCAAGAGTCATCACGAACCGTCTCGCACGCAGGTTCGACGACTTCCAGCCTTCCGAACAAGCCGGATTCCGCAAAGACTTTAGCACCGTAGACCACATACATACGCTGCGGCAGGTTATACAGAAGACGGAAGAGTATAACCTGCCTCTCTGCTTAGCGTTTGTGAACTACGAGAAAGCCTTCGATTCGATCGAGACTTGGGCTGTACTGCAGTCTCTCCAACGGTGCCAGATTGACTATCGGTACATCGAGGTGCTGAAGTGTTTGTATGAAAACACTATGTCAGTCCGACTCCAAGACCAGACCTCGAAACCTATCCTTCTGCAGCGAGGGGTGAGACAGGGAGACGTTATCTTTCCGAAACTGTTCACCGCTGCACTGGAGGATGTCTTCAAGGTTCTGGACTGGAAAGGGGTTGGCATCAACATCAATGGCGAGTACATCACTCACCTTCGGTTTGCCGACGATATAGTAGTCATGGCTGAGACTATGGAGGACCTCAGTACATTGCTCGATGACCTCAGCAGAGCATCCGAAAGAGAAGGTCTTAAAATGAACATGGACAAAACGAAGGTCATTTCGAATGCCCACGTCACACCCACCCTCATGAAGATCGGAAACTCTACACTCGAAGTTGTAGACGATTACGTTTACCTAGGACAAACTGTCCAGTTAGGTAGGTCCAACTTCGAGAAAGAAGTCAATCGTCTAATCCGACTCGGCTGGGCGGCGTTCGGGAAGCTGCGCGCTATCTTCTCGTCCCATATACCACAGTCTCAAGATAAAAGTTTTTGACCAGTGTGTTGCCAGTGATGACCTATGGCACTGAAACGTGGTCGCTCACAATGGGCCTCAGTCACGAACGCTCACAATGGGCCTCAGTCACGAACGCTCACAATGGGCCTCAGTTAGAAGGCTGAAAGTCACTCAAAGGGTGGAGAGGGCTATACTCGGAGTTTCCCTGCGTGATCGAATCAGGAATGAAGAGGTCCGTAGGAGAACCAAGGTGACCGACCTAGCCCGAAGTATTGCCAAACTTAAGTGGCAGTGGGCAGGGCACATTGCTCGCAGAGCAGATGGCCGATGGGGCCGAAAGGTTCTGAAGTGGCTACCGCGTACCGGAAGACGTAGCGTTGGTAGGCCCCCCACAAGGTGGACCGATGACCTAGTGAAGGCCGCGGGAATGCACTGGATGCGAGAAGCACAGAACCGGTTAAAGTGGCGGTGCTTGGGGGAGGCCTATGTCCAGCAGTGGACGTCTTTCAGCTGAAATGATGATGAATGATGAATGATGAGATAATCACATCACAAATCATAATAATAATTGATTTATGAAAACGGGTAGCACATTGTTTAATGATTACTCAATTACACAGGTGTTGTAAAAGTTATGTATTTTCCAGACAGCCATCCTCATCTACATAATTAAATTAGCAATCGGTCAACATTTTATTTATCAACCTATATCTTAGTTGGATTAACTAAGACAGTATTCTCAAACAAATTATCGACTAAAGAGCTACAAATATTTTCTTATATTTCAACCTATTTCAATCGGTGGACGGATATATATTATTATGTACTGGCTACCGCCCGCAGTTTCACCCGCGTGGTATGTCAATAAAAAGTAGTCTATGTCCTTGCCCGGGATACCGTCTATCTTCATGCCAAATTTTATTGAAATCCGTTCAGTGGTTTAGACTTTCGAATTTTATAATATTAGTATAATATGGATTCACTCGATCGGTAAGAGGATACGTAGGTGTCATCCCCGGTCTGTTCTTCAGTGACGGATTATTCAGTTAGAATAAACATAAGGATCGTTCCGGCAGGGCCTGCACAACCGCCTGCAGACGGAGAAGGGCCGGCTGTCGGCGGCGGTGGCGGCGTGCTCGGCGGCGGCGGCGTCGGTGTCGCGGCCGTCGTCGCCGGCCGACAGCGCGCCGCTGCCCGTGCCGCCGCGCGAGCTGCTCGTGCGCGCGCGACTCGAGGACCTCATCGACCAGGTACTGACGGCTTCTACTCACATACTCGCTTCGGAAGTCTTGACGTCGTTTTGATGTGATTGCATTGCAGGAGTTTGTGTGCCGAATGTGTGAAGAATTGTGTTGCATTGGGGGTCAGTAATTTATAGGACATTAGTTTAAATGAATTTGGCCTTAAAAGTTATTAGTTAATTTAAAAAATACTTTATAAAAGGCCTTATTAGAAGCGTTAGTATTATACAATCTAATATGTAAGATGTGAAATGTGTTTATGAGACAGATCCGTCCAAAGTTATTCTTCTAAAACTCTTTTATATTATAGCTACTTAAAATTAAGTACCTAGAACTTAAAAGAAGTTTCTTCTAATAAATATTAAAGTGTTCAAAATGGCTAGTCCAGACTTATAGTTTAAATATACCTACGTAACAGTAAAAAGCTGTTCTGGTAAGAACAATGTAGGTATACATACATACAAGTCCTTTCCATATGTATTATATAGAAGAGTGGGACCTCAAGATAAAAAGCCAACTTTTCTTTAAATGACGAATTGTTTATCCTATAAATATTAAAGAAACTTTAGAGGTATGGTAGGGTGTAAAGTTCACTCAACAGTGAACTTTACTCCCTGTTCCTCCGACCAGACGGTTGTTGTGTCTGGCGGGCAACTGCCCTACGATTGATTTTGGGTTCTTGTTTATTATATGTCCATTGCACGGTAAACTTTAATTGCGCGATGCAGGATTTATGTGAAATTAGGTCTTTGATGCGTAGTTTGCATGTGGCGATGTAGTTACCGCCACAAAACAATATTTGTATATGTATACATATGTGTAATCACGTTCTCAAAAACAACTCTAGCAATTTCATTAAAATTCAAGTATAGGGGGCAATTTACGGGGCGAAAAATCGATGTAGCTAGGTCACATAATATCTGAGAACATTCATTTTCTCTGTTTTCACCCGAGGAGAGCTCGGTCGCCCAATACTTTAAAGAGACGTAGGCTCGTAAGTAGGTCATAGTCCTGTCAATGCAACGCGATTCTCATTGCTTATAAAAACTGAATGATCTGCAAATAATTTAAAATAATAAATCTATGCTTATAAGTTCGCCAGGTCGACAAAATGAACAGAACCAACGTTTTTGATGTAAGATAAGATCTCTTATTAATAATTAATAATTATTATTACATAATAGTTAACATTGTTGTAGATAGACCGTAGTTAGAACAATAATATTGTAAAGGCTTTATCGTTGGCAATGTAACTTTTGTGCACCTGGTTTTGTCTGAATCGAGATTATTATGGATTATGGAATTAATGTACTTAAGGATTTACCTACCAGTTTAGTGTAACATATAAGGGAAAACTTAATGGAAATTGCAATAAGCTGCGCAACCATCTGTTGATGAGATTTTAAACTTTTCTTTTTTATATCTACCTGCAGTATTATCTCTCCTTCTCACTTTAATCCATCCAAAGGTTGTCTGGAAAAGATCGCTTTTAGCCATACCCATAAGACCGCCCATGGTGTCCACCACCACCCTATGTTAAATTTCTACATTTATATCTGTATTTTTTATGGTGTACATATTAAAGAGTATTCTATCTCTAATTTTTCTGGATAAATTGTGCAAAAAAATCACGGGAATTGTGGTTGAACAGGTCACCATCACCTAACCCTTCGTGGAAAACAGACGTATCTAATTTTATTTTATTTTCAATCAGAACAGAGTTCTTTTCTGATTAGTGTTTGTTTAAGATTTAATTAATTTCATACGTTGTTTTTAAGTTTCTTTTATTCCAAATATGAGAAAAAATGCGCCCCATAATAGGTACCTACCCTGTGTTTACATAAACAGTAAAAATAATCATAATACGCATAGCAATTTTCAGTTAGCGACGATATAAAATACGAGTAAAAAAAAATTACAGGCGCTACATTTTTTAAGTAATAAGAATTGATAAGAACAACGTCCGATCGTATTTCGCATACACGTTACGCTAAAATGAACCGAAACTCTCCAAAATTAAGATGATAATTGATAATTTAGCTCTTTTAACAATAATAATCTCTAGTCAGACAATGAGAGGCGAGCACTGTTTGTATAAAGTACAACGGGCACGTTTAACATGATACACTTAGTACTTTACTACTACAACATCACTTAATACCACCTCTACAATGTTGAATTGAATGCTTCTGCTACATGGCACGTTTTTACTGAGAAATGACAGAGAAAATATATCGATTCCTAGTCGTTTAGATAACTTGGAATATAAGTTAGGAGTCGTCAAAAGTCTCTTGATCACTGCGACAAATCTCCAAAAAAAAAAAATTACTGCACTTGCCCCTCTGATGTCTACCACCTACGTAATTGAACTGACTATTCAGTGACGTAGACCTCTTTAGTGATGGACATTTGTACCTAGGCCAATACATTTTTGCCTAAGGGGTTTCCAAGGGGTTTTTTTTTCATACATTTTTGGGCTAAATGTGATAGTATGTAATCTAATAGCATATATGTCATCTAATAGTCGACTTATCGATATAGCAGTTTCTTTGAATATTTTCTCTGTCAATAATCAATTTATCTGTACCTACATACTAACCCGCACTGTTTTGATGTCTGTGTGTGATGCATGGTTTGTTTATAGAAGCAAGTGAGTGAACTAGGGAGCGCGCCACGCATTGACCTTATACTAAGGACGCTTGAGGCGCCAGAGTTCAGTCAAAAGCTTTCGACTTTCGAAACCAAGGTAAGGATTGCTTGTTTGTAGTACTATTAACAAAAGAGACTAGCAAACTCTACAAGGCATCTTCATCTGCCTAGCCTTTTCCCAACTATGTTGGGGTCGGCTTCCAGTCTAACCGGATGCAGCTGAATACCAGTATTTTACATGGAGCGACTGCCTATCTGACCTCCACAATCTACAGGGACTTGCTTGAATCCTTTTATTGAGTTAGTCCCGACGTTTTTCTATGGATTGTCACAGTTGGAGTTAAACAATTTACTATCTTCTTAATTTAGCATATATATACTTACTTGCAGACATCTGAATTCAGCTATATTTTAAGTCAGCTCGACGCCGTGTTTGCAAGATGTTCTGTAACTTCTACTCGTTCAAAATTACTAAGTTATAATACCACCGAGAAGAATTCTATAAATCCTCACTGCAATTAAGATCGTTATAATTTCCATTGTAGTTTTAAAAGACACCTTCATAAAAAATCTCTGAATCTACATTTGCAACAAGCTTATCAGCAGCGAATATGGTATCCACATATCAATGTATTGTGCACCTGCACCATCATTGTATTTCCACCCTTCTCACCCAAAATCTCTAACACATAACATAACCTACAGGTACAAAGTCACTTGGAGGAACTAGGAGACGCTGTCCATGGCATGGAAGAAGCCATGAAACAAGTCCTAGAGATCCAGGAATGGATTGCGGTCCACACTGCGTTGGCCCGCGATTGGCTCGCTAACCCATCCAAGTTGAGGCCTGAGGCTGCTAAGCAGGACATGGCAGCGATGAATGATGCACTAGCTTCTCTAAGTGAGAAGAGGAACAGGCTGCTTACTGAGATTCCTACTGAAGGTTTGTGCAGCATTTTTAGTTGATTTATGTGCTAATCTTTTTTTTTCAAATAAGAAATTATTTTTTGTTTAAAATTTTCTTCAAATAGGTACCTACTTCGGAAAAATACTGGGAAAATATTGTGTAGTCTATAATGGTTTTATCATAAAGCACAAACAAGAGTAACGTTCTTACTAAACATGATAAATTAGAAGCGTCATCACTAACCGTAATCTCTTCTTGTCCAGGACTCGAAGACGAAATCAATCTAGAAGAAGAATTAGACAGCTTAGAACAAGCCATCCTCAAGGCAATCGAAAGAGAGAAGGGTAACCAAGCAATCATCGACGCCTTCCGCAATAAATGCCAGGAAATCCACGACTTCTTCGATTCCACACTCAAAAAGATGTGCCTGGCTGACAAGGGATCTGGTCTCCCATGTCCTCAGAAGCTCAGCGCTCTTAAAGAGCTGTCTTCTGAATTCGGACAGGCTGGCAAAGACAAGGTCGACAGTATCAAGTCTGTTGGCTCCCAAGTCATCAACATCGTCAGCAATTTGGAGTCTCAGCAGGTTGAAGAACAAGTAAGTAGTCAATTCATAGATAAACAAATGACAAAACGTGACCGTGACAAATATTAGTAGTAGTAGTGACCTCACCGTGAAATTACTCATTAAACTATTGTTGAACCGGAAATTTTAGTATTTTACCTGAATATCTCGTGCATTTGCAATAATGATTTTTAGTTACTTTTTGTCGCTAGGCGAACTACTAAATCGAATCTTTTTTCCAGATGAAATCGGTGGAACGAAGATACAACGACATCGCTAAACGTATCCAACGCAAGTTACAAATGCTTGAGATTACCTACAAAGCAATCGATGGCACCAAGAGCGAGGTCAACGCCCAGAACGAATGGATGCAAAAAGAAATTGACAACATCCTTCACCCTGAACCACTTGGATACGAAAGCAAGTCCGTCAAAGAAAGACAAAAGAAGGTAGCCAATCTCCTTAAAGAAACTGACGGTAAGAAGACAGTTATTGACTCCTTGGAGAAGAAGGTAAGCAATATCCAAGCCGAATTGGAACCTTCGGAACAGATGCAGTTAGAGTCAGAATTGTCTGAGCTGTCTTCGAAACAAAAACAATTAGCCTCACTCATCAAACAAGAGATCGAAAGATTAGGAACATGCGCTGAGGACAGGAAGAAACTCGAGAATGATATTGAGAAAGCCAAGAACTGGCTTAAAGCTAAACTCGCAGAGATTAAGAAACTTGGTGGCCCAGTACCGCTAGAAGCCGCTAAGGTTGAGAAAGAGATTGCAGTACATAAGAAACATCAGACCGAGTTATCTGACTTCCACAACGATACTTTGGCTGAGGTGATGCGTCAAGGCAACGCTGTATCCAAGGACTGTTCTCCCGAAGAAAGGGCTAAGTTACAAGCTATTCTTGAAGACCTGAACAAGTCTTACACTTCAGCAAAGGTTGATATCGATGATAAACTGGCCGCACTCAACAAACGCTTACAAGGCAGGAACGAATTCGAATCTGAAGTTGCTAAATGCCAGAGCTGGTTGAACGAGGCTGAAGTAGCTGCCACTCCTGAACTGAGAACAACCAGTCTACAACTCCTGGAAGAACAACTCGCCAAGTTCGAAAAACTCAGCAAAGAAGCTGATGACGTGGAAAAGAACATCAACAAAATTAAGGACAAGTCTAAAGAACTCATGGATTCTCTATCAGATTCTAACAAACTGCAACTGAAGGAACAAGTCAACGTTCTATCTGATAGGTTTGCAAGAATCAAGGCTATTATCAATGATAAGAAGGGCATCCTACTCAAACATATCAAGGAGTACAAGGATGCTGCAGCCAAGATCGCTGCTGCGCTTGAATTCTTGAACGAAATCCAGAATAAACTGAAGGCTCTGAACAAACCTATTGGAAGCAAGGTAGAAGATGTACAGCCAATAATTCAAGCATATGAATCTATCTTAGCTGATCTGAAGAAGAACAAGGCAATGCTGAACGAACTACAAGGTGGTAACTTACACGACCTCCAAGATATACTAACTCAGCAAGATGACTTGATGAGCACTATTGAAGACCAAATATCTAAACTGAAACAGCTCCTACTTCTGCGAGAGCAATTCTTTGCACTAGTGAAGGAAATTGAAGAGTTCATCTCCAAATACACTGACCTTACATCCGAAATTGAGAAATCAAATGACTCTTTGGAAGACAAAATTAAGCGTTACGATGACATCATCGTCAAAATACAAGGTTGTGAAGCTTTGCTCGCTACAGCCACAGACAAAGGTCAACAGATCGCCGCTGAAGGTACTGTTATTGACAGAAACAATATCACTGAACTTCTGCAGTCGTTGAAACAACAGCTCTTAACATTGAGAAGAACTGTAGAAGCCAAGCGTCAAGAACATGAAAGAGCCGCCGCAGAACATAAGAAACTTGGCTCAGATCTGTCAGAGATCCTTCAATGGCTTCACGACAACGAAGCTGCCGTACACTCCCGACCACTCCTCAACAGAGATGTCGCTAGTGTCGACAAGAAACTCACAGAACACGCCACACTTGTCAAGAACATTCAGTCGTACTTAGACAAACTTACAAAGATTACTGATGTCATTAAAAACGATGATGGAGTACCAAGCACGTTACTTGAAATGATGTCTGAAGCCAACTCTTTGAAGACTTCCTTACCAGCAGAGTTAGCAAACAGAGAGAAGTACTTACAAGACAACAAGAAATATAGACAGCAATACCTACAACTCGTCGAGAAATTGAACATCTGGGTCAACGAAGCGACCATACGCCTCGACATGGGCAAGAACGGCACAGACTTTGAAAACATCGAATCCGATTTAGAAGAACACAAATCTTTCTTCAATACTTCCGAACCGTCAATGAAAGATCTTGTTGGAAAACGCATGCAAGATATCGTAGACAAGATCTGGCCGTCATTAGCAGCTTCTGAACAAGAAGAGTTATCCAAGGACCATCAGAAACATAACCAGCTTCTGAAAAACACCCTCAACTCTGCCAAGTCACGTCAAGCTCAGCTTGAGCAAGATCTAGAGATCTGGAAAGACTTCTGTCAACTCGTGGACAAGATCAAGGCAATTTTAGACAAAAACGACATTCAAGACGAACCGGTGACGTCTGTGGACGCGCTCAGGCTGCATTTGGAGAAGCTGAATCATGCCAAGAATGACCTTGAGGTGAGTGGCTATTTCGTAGTAATGTCAGACTTGTATAGCAGCGCATAGTAGGCATAATTTAATTAGCAATGTTAATGGAACTCAAGGAACATCCTCTCTGTCTGACTAAACAAGTAAACATGTGTTTTTGAGTGATACGAAAAAAAGGGAGTCGATTATACTCATATTTCATAATTACGCAGTTGCTCTAGAAGTCTGAAAATATTCTTTTATCATAGAATATTTATTTTTTGTCGGCTGGCTAATTTACCCTGTTTATTTTAATTCCTAGATTAATCATTATTGACAAATTATTGGACGAAACAAGGATCTTGTGTGTAATCGATTAATCACATGAATTGTTGCAAATAATATTTTGAAAATTTTAATGACTGTATTAGAAACAAAGTCGTAGATAAGTTTATAGCCTCAAACTTTTTTATTGAGCAAACTCATTTTTATTGTTTTTAACAACCTAAATTGACAGTTTTAAAGTGCAACGCGAACACGAATGTGTCTCGTAAATAAATCATTCAATTTCGATCAATTTAGAATACTAACTGCTCCTCAGTTGGTATTGTGAGTCACAGTCTAAAAAATCGTAAAGAGGGGATATCCAAACTTTAACCGCGCGTTATTTGTTCCCCCTAGATATTATGCTCTATTATCGGGGAAGTCCCTGAAATCATGATACAGAACAACGAGGTATCGAGTATTAGATCTCATCTGCCATCATCTGCCTAGCCTTTTCCCAACTATGTTCGGCTTCCAGTCTAACCGGATGCAGCTGAATACCAGTATTTTACATGGAGCGACTGGCTATCGGACCTCCACAACCCAGTAACTAGGTAATGCGATACCCCTTGGTAAGACTGGTTGTCAGACTTTCGGGCTTCTGACGACCCGTAACGACTGTCAAAGATCCACAAATGACAGCCGGGACCAACGGCTTAACGTGCTGTCCGAGGCACGGAGGAGTCTCGATATGTAAACTATGCAAAGATGGTCACCCATCCATGGACCAACCCCGGCAAGCGTAGCTTAACCCGACGAATCGATCCGTGCGGCTGTTATTACTTAGCCACGAGCTCCTCGAGTATTAGATCTGTACTAGTTAATTCGCCTAGAAAATACACGTGCGTTCTCAGATAAGAATAAAATTATCCTCATAAACTATTAATAGCAATGATTTCCATAATTAGTTCACCCGGTTACCGCTAGGTGTCCACACAAGTAGCACAATCAACGGTTGTATAAAAGATCGATATCTCGCGATTAACTTTACAATGGCTGATCAAAAAAGAACTATTAACTAATAACGCGATACTGAATGCCTGGGCACACCGCAAAATGAATAAATTCCCATACTAATTGAGATATTACAATTTTAAATGTAGTCAGAACCGTTGGAAATAACGTAATGGTGCCGCTCTTCAGTTTTTGCTGGATATCATGTCAATGTTTACTTTTTTAAATAAATAGTTATGATCGTTAAGATTTTTTCAAATATTTGTTTATGCTATCATGAAGGGGCTTGTCATAGAAATAAAAAAAATGCTGAAAATTTCTTAGAATAGAAATGTCATTCTTTTTTTTGTAATGTGCGTTTAGTTTGTGCAGAATCAATAATTTTTCTTTCTTTTTTTTTCTTTCTTAGCTACCGAAAAAAAAAACTTGTTGAAGTTTAGATTTATTTTTTTCTACAGCCCAGGAATTTTCTTTCTCCAGAATTTTTAGGGAAATGAATGTTTACCTAAGAGAAATTATATACTTATGAACGGATTATAAAAATATTCTTAGTAATAAGATAATTCATAATTATTTTGGAGAAATTGTAGTCATAATGTGGCATGATTTTATCAGCTTTAATCATACATATAAACAAAGGTAAGTATTAACATTCGTAATATCGATATCTTGGAGTTCCGATGCAATGATAAAGCAGATTATGATTACTGATAAATAGATGACAATAAATAATTTTCACAAGTCACAGTTAAATGTCCATCATTCCGAAATTGAAAAAATTAAGAAACTTTTTTTTGAGTGGGGATAGGTCAGCTTGTACTAGAAATATATAGCTTGATATGTAGCTGTGTGTACCAACTACCAACCTACATATTTTGTGAAATAAAATATAATAAGCCACTTTAAACAAAATAATAATTAAATTAATTCGAATGTGAAGCTCAAAAATTGCATCACATTATTTAGGTATTTTATTCTAAGAACTTAGACAACCTCATTATTTCTCACTATCATAATAATTAAAAGTCAAATCATTTATTTCAATTATTAGGCACATAAAAGGCACGAACGTCAATAATTTGCATAAAAATAGAACTGATTCTAGTTGCCCTTTTCAAAAGGTAGTTTTCGTATGGAGAAGAATGAGCAAGAAACTCTACCGTTACTCTTTTAAAATGTTTAACATTATTTTGTATATGTATATAAATTATATAATTCTATGTGAAGATGACGTTGTATAATTATTATATGCGAAAAATCGATACACCACAATATGTAAAAAGAATAAAAAATGAGGCAACGACCGATAAATTAATTACATAAGTGATACATACATGTGCTCACATATTTACAAACATTGTAATAGTAGAATATCCTAATAAGGTTAAATTTTTATTCTAGACCTACCTAAGATACCTGTGTTATACCTACAGCAGTTAGCCAGTTCTTATTTTTAGTTTATGAGCGACTAGGTTAATGCACTTGATTTCAAGGCCCATTGTTGTGAACTTAAGGCAACGTTGTAAACTGACCAAGTGACGTTTTATCATAACCGACTGCAAAACATGAAAATAAGGTTATATACTGCGTTTTTTTTTTTTTATCCGGTTTCTTATAAAGCAAGAGACGCTACAGTTGTTTAACTGGTTTAATTTCCTACCATTCGAAGAAAAACGTTTGCCAATATTTTTTCTTGTTAATTAGGGTATTTTAATTACCTACTCTAGTTCTAATTTAACTTCACTTTCTGCAATCCATAATATATACATATATTATTTTATTTTTTTGTCGCGAAACCACACGGCGATTAAAAAAAACTGATATTGCCGAAATAATACATTTTGGAATCATTTATTTTATTTGTACAACTTTTTATAATTTTTGTTTTACTTATGATTTTTTTTTTTACAAGGTATGTCATGTGCGCAGATTGGATCTGACGTGATCGCTTATTCCTAATGCAAAAAATCAATATGAATTCATAACACGAACTTAACTTTTAAGGAGAGATATAAAAATGTATGATCTATGCGAACACAAGGACGGAATTATTTATGCTTTCAAATAAGTTAGATATGCTCCGGATTTTAATGGGAACTTGAACGCTACAAGGAAATAATTAAACATAGGTACTTATTATAGGTAAATTAACTACCTATTAAGCAAATGCTTAGGTTACATTCTATGGTTATTAATTATATTTAATTAAAAATTATGTACTAGTACGTAGGCTGTTTGTTATTAGCAGCTATCAGAAATTATCTTGTTTGGTATGATCTTGAAGTTTTTGAAAAAATAACTTAGTAAAAAAATATTATAAATATAATTATTGGTTATTCAATTATTGGAAAATGTGGTTAGATATAAAGTTGAAACCTTCTAAATACAAATACAGAATGGGAGTGATTGCGTTAGAATTTAACAGACATTGTTTACACTTTCGTCAAATACTTTTGGAACAGACTATTATAGTAGAGACAACTTATTCTTAATGTAAAGAAACCCTTTTATTATTTATTTTCATCCTTCCGGTTATTAATTCCCTTCCCTAATTTACTTGTAGAATATACAGTGTTAACTGTTACCAGTTTCTCAAACTGTCTATGCTTGCATTGGTCTTATGCCATCACCTGCCGTTTCTGAATCAAAGGACCATGTATTAATCACTAGTGTAAAAATTTTCTGTACCAAACTCTATTAATCTTTATGGAAAACAATCTAAGATATGAACTGACAAAATTATACGACAAATTATAAATTACCAAAACTCTCATATAGACAACGATTGTCCATGGTTATGTGAACCCTTCATCAATTATCGCAAAAACGTAATCATTAACTTATCCGCTTATCAAAAACTTGTCAATGAAGTATTGTACAACACTTATGACTTCACCGTATGCCCCTTAACTGCGTGACGTCACGACGCTCGGCCGGCCGCGCGCGCGCCAGTCTGTGACTGCATAGCATCGCAATGAGAACTGTACACAAACACACCACTTATTGCCTTGCTTTCACATCGTGCAAGTGTTATATCCACGTGCCCACTTAGTTTACTATACACTAAATAGTTTTTTTTGCAATTTTCAATAATTCTAGTCAGTAAGTAGTTATTAAAAATTCCGCGAAAAAGGAAGGTAAGTTTGTGATATCGCAATTGTTTTAAGTTTTCGCACACTTGTGTTCGTTTTGTTGTTGTTGTTGAAGTTAAGTCCAAGGTCACGGTCGAACAGTTCGGGGTTCTATAATGTTTTCACTTTCCTAATGTTGACTTGTGTATAGACGATGTTGTTTGATTGGATTCCGTTCTGGATGGTCAAACCGCCGGTGTTAAAAGTGTTTGCGATTTTTAGTGATCTTGAAACGTGATCTTACGGCTATTACCATTTGAATGGCGAGTTTAAACACCAACGCATCGCTTGAATCCATTTTCAGTGAGAGCATCGGAATCTCAAGTTAAAATATCTACAGTTACCGGTTCTTATACCGTAAACGGAGACTGCAGTTAACTTTCGTAAAGGACTTTTGGCTGTTTATTTCTCCTTCTATGGATAAGCCGCCATAATTAAACTTTCCGGTCAGATGAACCCAAAATTATCTTGGAAATAAGCAGTTTAAAACCAAGGTACATAAAATTAAAGTAGTCGTTTTATATACAGCCATAAAAAATAACAAATACTGTCTGTATGATAGGGGTAAATGACGCTAAACATGCGATGACCTTGAAGGTCAAGGGCACGTTTTCGAGGCCGGTTTATGTAATCTATCGATTGATAGCGCCATGGAAATCAACATGACATGCTATTTAAATGCTAATCGATATCGAAAAAGCCTGGAGTTCATTTTCTTTTTTAATAAAAATCGTGAAGAAGACGTTACTCCCATAAATTCCTGCAGTGCTACAAGAAATACTCACTCAAATTAAAGCATGTATTTCAATATAACCACTTTTAAGTAGTTAAAGGATTCGGTCAGTCATTTCAGACTCAGTTGCCCATTCCAAAGCGTAAAACTGTCCTATAGAGAATCACGGACAAGGAATGCATGGATACTCTTTTAAATTACGTAGGTATAATGTTACAAAATGTTACTTACATAATTAAATCATGAATTTATTATAATTGTATGTGAGAACTATGTAAAAAGACATATTAATATTATAACTTCAAATTAAGTATTTGAAGTTATAATATTAATGTCTTTTATATATGTTACGTTCAACATTTAATACTTCTGGTTCAGTCATATTTTAAGGCCTAACTAAGGCATGAGACAGTCCCATAATTGGTAAGGTCGAATGACTCATTTACGATTCTTATCCCACGTTTTCGGCCAACGGCCATGGTACTCCGAGTTAATATTTTAAACGTTCTTCATTACGTCACTGTTTTAAATTCAAGGGAAGTTACTTTTGGGACATCAATAGGCGGCGAATCTTTTTCAATGACTGTCGAAGACCCTGAATCAAAATTCTGCAAAAACAGCTGGGTGATTGATAGTTTTTAAATTAAATCATTATCTCGAAAACTTAATTGGTCGCATATTAACCTACCACAATTTTAATTTGGCATTTTAATTTAAATGTTTATGCCAACGAATTTAATATAAAAAAACTTAATATAAGTACATGACGTATCAAACAAAGCGTTGCAACAAACTTTTGCAAAGATGCCTGCAGAATCAATTGAATCAGAACCATTGTGTTCATAAACGATCACAAGCAATGAGGTTATATAAAAGAGTTCACAGCATCCTTCACATTGATACAAATTGCAGTACATTGAAAGCAGTTCCTAAGTGACTTTCTCTGTATTGTCATCTCGAAGAGCATTACGTGTGTCCGAGTTCTACCACTGCCTAGTCGCACCAGAGGTTGTCTGAAAAATATTGCCGGATTATAAAAACTCAAACTCAAAGCATTTATTTCAA
Organism: Lithophane semibrunnea; assembly: GCA_947363905.1. Lineage (NCBI taxonomy): Eukaryota > Metazoa > Arthropoda > Insecta > Lepidoptera > Noctuidae > Lithophane > Lithophane semibrunnea. The sequence continues at coordinate 1,240,779 of OX376185.1, forward strand.
TTAAACCATTTTGAATTGTCAAGGAGTCAGTCAGTTAGAAATATGAAGCTAGTTGCCCATTCCAAAGCGTAGTAGGTACCTATGGAGATGAACGGACAAGAAACTCCACGGATACTCTTTTAAATTAAAAAAAATGATACAATACTAGCGACCCGCTTCTTTTTCGCACGGTTTTTACGACTTGACAAAACATCGAGATTTCTTAGTTACTTATGTGTAACTTTAATAGTAACGTATAATACATTACTATTAAAGTTATAACGTAGTTACAGCCAGGTGCATTCCCGGCTTAATGTCTACTTCAAGTAAAGGATAACTGAGCGACGTTGCCGAATAGCATTTATATAATTAATTTAATATTAATTGTATTGCCAGGTGTGTTATATAACAAGTAGGTAAAAGTACACTGTTATACACTGCTCCAATTTGTTCAGCCTACATTCACTTATCGTTGATTATACTCGTAGGCTTAGGCTTTATTACGCCAACATCTTCGGTTCTGGACCTGAATACATAGGCCTGACATAGATTTACTTTGTTCTTAGCTAAAAATTATTCCTTATAAAGCCCCACTAACAGTTCTCTACAATTTTTGCAATCGATTCAACGTCTTTGCGCCAAAATTAGACTGACATTTTCTTCTATATAAGCATAAATTTAAAATAAATTACATAACATCTAAAATGAGATAATTAAATGTTTTATTTTTATTTTTTATTAAAAACATTATAATTTATAAGATAAGTTTTTTTTGTTGATAAATTAATAAACATAGGAAACAAATTAATCAATTAAGTAATTCGCATTACACAAGCCGTGTGCCCGACGGGATTACCCATCGGCAAAAGTCACGAACTTCCATACAGACTTACATCCCCTATTCAACCAATTATAGAGATGAATTTTCAAAAATCCTTAATGCTCACCTTCGTTACCTATAGAACTGTCGTGCAAAATTTCAAGCTTCTAGACCCAACGACTGTGCGTTGTCTGACAGTGAATGAATTTAAGATTTTAATTAAGTATTGAATGGACTTATGTTAATAATCTAATCTTTAATCAGTAAAATGTAAATAAAGTAACGCAGAATGTTGTCTGGAAGCACGGGCGCTGCAATCTCGTAGTTAATATTTTTTCTCATCGGCTATAAATAGACACAATGAATCGAGGTGTCAAGGCCAACGCCTGCTGAAGCCAGCATGGGATAATCGTTTGAAAATGACTAAGGACAATTATCTGAAATACCCACCATTGCAATCCAACTTTTGTTAAGGTTTCCCATATTTTAGCAGCATTGTCTTGACTGTTAAAATCTAAGTCCATCCGTGTCTGTCCTGTTTATATTTTGTATTGAAGCGATTAGTCTTATCTCAAAAAATATCTGCATCTTTATTATAATTAGTTTGATAAGTAATGTTATATAATTAACAAAAAATGCTTCCTCTCTCCTAACTCACTTATTTTGCTGTGCCCGACAGGGTCCATTTATGATCTAATTATAAGTTTACCACCAAGAATACCTACATGTGGAATGCAATAAAGTATTGAGTATTGACTAAATAGGAGATTAAATAGTCAAAATAACTGTGTGGCTTCCAGTTAGTAGCAAGTCAAATTAAGTTCAGCTTCAGTAGTCTAAGGGAGAATTTCACCAAAGAAACTGAACGCGATCAGCACATAAATTACGTTTAAGGGCTGTCAGTCTCATTATCTTCTATGGAATATTGACAGCTCTTGAACGCGGTTAAGATGTGCTCATCGCGTTCAGTTACCTACATTGGTGAAATTCGCCCTAAAAGCCTTTCGCTAAAAACTGAAAATTACCCTAAATTGGTTCATTAACCATAGCGAGATAGTTAATTGATTCAGGCGTGACTCTGCGAAAATCCATTATAAATAAAATACAATAGAACACGACGTGTTGCCACACCGAGCGCTAGACGCTTCACGTCTTGTTCTGGTTTGCAACTAGTCAATCGTCATCTTGAGGATGCCTCGTTGAGAGGTGAAACACGTGTCGATTTCTTAAAGGTTTTTTTATAACACTCGAAGAATGGTTAAGCGGTTTAAGTTACTAAATAATATCTACGTCTATTGTATTTTTTAACTATAGCGGACCTGGTTTTTTTGAACTCTCCAAGTCAACTCCAAATGCCATCATCATCATTACATGTATTTCCCTTATCCGAATTTATTTGTAGTCATTTTTCAAATTAGTCGTCAACTCAAAGTATACTTAAGGAATTTTCTCATAACGTTCTGACTGGCGTTTAGCATGGTTGTTATCAATTTCTTCTTATCAGTCATCAGTAGGTATACAGCTCTGATAACATTGTAAACACTCATGCGTCGTTCTCAGTCGGTATTTCAGACTATTCAAGCGATCACTTTCTATTTTCATTGAATAAGAACGTTTTATATAATATAATCACCTAGTTAACTGAGAGTTAAAGCGGTCAAGTTCAAGATCAGTGACATTACTAGCTGGTTATAGAAGTCATTAAAATGACTAGATTCCGTAAATACTTGAGGAATGATAAGATATATAGATATAATGCAAAAACTACTCATAAGTTTGTATCTGAGCACTTTAGACTTGAGAAACCCATCATGATAAATCGTCTATTTTTGTAATTTCTACATTTCGTCATTAGATAAAATCATTAAACAAATTAAAAAACCAAAGGTTTTTTTACTAGTTTTTAATAAATTATCTAGCCCCACCGCGCTAAATATATTGTAAAATATTAAAAAACATTGGCTGCATATGGGCCAAATGAAGTTGAATTTTACAGCCTTTCATAAACCGGGAATAAGATTAAATTGAAGCCTATATACGAACTAGAAGTACTTAAATCATTCGAAACAAGTGTAATCATGGTCGCAATAGGTGTGGGCTCACTACAATAGTGCAACGGATGTGATTTGAACTCGCGACCTCTCAACTGCAAGTCAATGCCTTTTTAAGTCTATTGTCGCGTGAACATCATCACCATGTATGCCGCTGTATTTTCGCAAGCCTTTGAAATTATAATCGGGTCAAATGATCCTTATTCAGCTAAGTTTACGTTATGCCGTCACTTTTGAGAGGGAACATCGAAACAAACAAATAGTAAAAGAGCAAATCTTAGATTAGAAAAATTGAGGAGAGTCTCGTGGCTAACTAATAACAGCCGCACGGGTCGATCCATCAGGTTAAGCTACGCTTGCTGAGACTCCTCCGTGCCTCGGAAAGCACGATAAGCCGTTGGTCTCGGCTGTCATTCGTGGATCTTTGACAGCCGTTACGAGTCGTCATAAGCCCGAAAGTCTGACAACCAGTCATACCGAGGGGTATCGTATTACTCAGTTACTGGTTGTGGAGGTCAGATAGGCAGTCGCTCCATGTAAAATAATGGTATTCAGCTGCATCCGGTTAGACTGGAAGTCGACCCCAACTTAGTTGGGGCTTTAGGTTCAATCTGCCTTATTTGGGGCTAGGCAGATTGAACTTGCCAAAGGAAAGGCCGTTCTAAGGATTTCAATAATACGTTTATTATACTTTTCTTTATACATTGGAAGGTGTGTTTATTACTATAATATTAGGCTAGTGTGCTTTAAAAAAATCTGAAATACGCACCCCACGGCCCAAATCTAGAAGTATAAAATGTTGCAAAGTTCCTTAAATGTATAGCGAAAGTGAGCAATAAGGAAGAATCCTACTAATATTATAAATGTGAAAGTTTGTGTGTTTGGATGTTTGTTACTCAATCAGGCAAAAACGGCCGAATGGATTTGGATGAAATTTGGCAAACAGATAGCTTATAACCTGGATTAACACATAGGATACTTTTTATCCCGATATTCCCACGGGATCGAGACATACGCGCGTGAAACCGCGGGGCGCAGCTAGTAAAAAATAAATCCCCTAAAGGGGGTAAATAAAGGTTGAAAGTTTGTAATCCATCGGCAAAAATTAAAAACTATGTAGTACTACTATTATAGTCAAGTACACAACAATGTCATATACACAGTACAGCTTGCATTAAATTTTAAAAGCATAATGATGTCAGATCCGGTGCCTCTAGCAAGCACAATGAGACCATTAATGTTCTCGGTCAGCTTAATGGTGGGCCAAGGTCAGGTGGGACAAAGTTGCAGTAGAATAGACCTATTGACTTATAAAGTTGAGGCTATAAACACTTGGATATTTTCTAAAGGAACGTTGTTGCAATACAATACAGTAACTTTACTGGCTGTGAAAAGTTGGCAGAGTGTGAAGTATACTACTTTGTATGCATTCAAGTACCTTCATATATCGCACGCTGAGAACGACAGTGACCTATCTCAAAATTTTAGTAAAATGAGTTAAATATACAAAATGACTCAAAAAAGTACACTTTATCACACTTATATTTAAAAACAGACCATTAATGGTCAGGGAGGGATAGAGGGCTTTTCCGTCTCTTTGTTTTTGAGCGCTTCACACTCCCCACACCAGAATGAAAGGGACGCAATCAGTACTGCACCGCGAGTGGATGTAGCAGAACGTGTCAAGTTTAGTACCGTAGCAACCGATTACACTTTTTGTCAGTTTCGTGCCAATTTGTGGGCGTAAGTTTTGCGTACAATTTATAATCATGAAGTGACCAATTTATGGTATAGGTCACTTTCTTATTTCTTATATTGATCACCTAGGTGACATAAAATCAAATTCGGTCACTTATTTATTTAGGCATGAGTTAAACTCATGGACTCATTTCTGACACTATTTTTCCAGAAGTTATTTTATATACAAAAAATAATATTTTTTAATTTTTATATTAGTATATTTAAAGTTATAAAGCCAAATAATATTATACAAAAGAAATTCGTAACTTTTGTTTTCATATTAAAAAGTTATTTTAGAAAGTATAGAAAATGTTCAATTAGTCGAACACATTTTATTCGATTCCCAAAAATCGTAAATTTTGACTTGAGTCATTTTCGTTCTCAGCGTGCGATATTATAGAGTAGGTATCAGTATTTGTATGGCATCATTGTTGCTGGGACATTTTCGTTTACAGTAAACTTTAAATCATCTCCAAGTTTTATCGTTCGGTGCCGAAAATACATGTGGAAGAATTTCTTGAAATTCATCATCAAACGAACATTTTTTCTAATGATTGTACGCTGTTGCCGGATATTGTAATTTAACAAGCATGGCGTCAGCGTCATTAGTCATTACTATTTGTAGTAATTTTCTTTTTGCGACAAATCAATACCATGACCAATTTAAGTTGTGGTTTTTGATCATATTTCTTTCGCAATGACTTTCAATCCGAATTCAAAAATATTTATTTTATTCAGACTTGCATTAAAATAATCAAACAGCTCTTTCCCAACTTGATAAAATAAATTAAATTAATATACTTACACAAAACATACATGAAAGACTGTGAAAGGTATTGCAAAATACTCACTTTACATGTAATGCGTAAACGATTCTTCCTTTACATACGCAGGTTTCGAACCGGTCCGTAAGTACGATAGCAATTAAAATTGGGTAATCAGCCAGCCGACTGTATTAAAGCAATAATTTCTCGAAGTCAGTTTAATAATCAATGTGGAACATATGTATCAGTAGGTAACTGATCGAGTACTTCCTGAATGAAACCATAAAGTAGAACATACCGTAGCCAATGGCTGCCAACTTCCTGTTGAAGGATTCTGATTTCTATCTATATTTTCATATTGTCTATGATTTTTTCTCATCTATGTTCCTACCATCAAGCTTGATTTTGCTTTTTAGGGTCCGCCAACGCGCATATTAACAATCCTCTCATCAATTCCTTCCTCCATTATGTTTTTGAAAATGTAGATAGAAAACTGTTTTACTTAAATTCCAGTCTTCATGGACAAACATGGTTTTATTTTGGAATTGTCTGATTACAAATTCTCAAACACGACTATTAATTTCGAGGCGTTTTTGCAAGTCTTTCCGGCGCTACCCCGTTTCTGAAAATATAATCAACACAATTTTACCTAACACACTGTCAGATTGATTTGATTGCCTGTAGTCAGGTAATTACTGCAGTTAACATGAGTTTGACAGTCTGTTAGCATGTTTTTAAGTTGTTCAAACCGGTTGATAACTATGATTTCGAGTTGCGTTGCGTTTGAGAATTTCACCCGTATTATGTTACCACGTGGTAGAACTGACCTAGGTTTTTTTGTACCTTCTATGTGTGACTCTTCATAATCTGTTATGCCCTATATCTTCAGAACCAGCAGCCGCTCTTGGACGTGGTCCGAGAGCGGGCGCGCGAGCTCTGCTCCGGGGCTGATGCAGCCAGCGGAGAAAGAGTTGAGCAGAGGACCAGGGAACTGGCTGACAGATGGAATGTAGCCTGCGAAGGTATGTAGCTGATGATGAGGATTAAGGCCCAATTGCACCACAAAGTTAAGGTTTAAATGCATTTAAACCTTAATGAGACGACAGAGACAGAAAGATGTTTTAAATAAAAACATATTTCTGTCTCTGTCGTCTCTTAATGATTGACAGAAATAGAACGATGTTTGAAATTCGTTTAGCGCTAAATATATTTAGTGATTTGTCGTGCAAGTCGGTGGGTCTAAGTGCACTTTCAGTACACCTATAATAATATATTATTGAATGTATCTGTATCGACAGGAGTGAAAGGGGGAAATGGGGCGTTTGTCTTGCAGTGGGACAATACAGGGCAAAAATAAATTATATTCAGAGAACAAAATATGTAATGTGTGATCAGGTGATCACCGATGGGCTTGTTACTGAATAAAGGTCAACTGATAAAATGAAAATAACGATGCTTGATGGTAGGGTTAGTTATCAACGTACGATGTTATGCAAATGCTGTTGCTATGGTGACACAAATTACGGGAGCTCCTTTGAACAAAACATAAACACCTTTTTTTATAGTAAAACAGTATTAAGTATTTCCTTTTTATTTTACCCTTAAGCAAGTTCACAATTCTGTCTATCGTTTTCTGTGTTCTTACGACAGCAAAACACACTGCAACAATTTTGCCTACATAGCATCAGTATAATAAACCTATAACGTTCCCACTGCTGGGACACAGGCCTCCTCCGTCCTCTGGTATCCACCACAGTGGCCCAGTGTATACATGTCTGCTACTAATATACATACTTTCCACCCCAGGCTTAGCCAAACGCGCTGCGACAGCAGACCAGCAACTCCACCGCTGGAACCAACTCCTCGACGTCCAGAGGAGCCTGGGCGCTGCCATCACAGCCGCGTCCGACCGCCTGCGACAGCTGGACGCCAACCCCAGCACACGGCGACGAGCCGTGGATACCAGGCATGCTTTACAGGTGAGACACCAAACCAGAATATAATAGCGATTTATTCTGTAGACATCTCAACGCGTTTAGTTAAAGTGGACTTGAAGTGAGCTAGATTTTTACAAAATACCGCAGAGACTTTTCAAGAAAAAGACTGTGTTTGATTTAAAAAGAGAATGACATTACATCACGCTGCATTCCTCACAGATTTAGGCAGAGGTGTATTTGATATGTCTCATAAAATAGGGGGCGAGACTATTTCCATTAACCGGGCACAACAAGTACATACAGCCAAAGATAATAATGGTCACCATAGTATTCTAGAAAGAATAAGAAATGCCGGTAAAGAAAAAATATATGGGACGCAAGTCCCATATATTTTTTCTTTGGCAGTTGCAATCATAGAGAATATATAAAATACATGCAGCAACTAGACTGCTATTGACCGACAGTTATTTAGTAAAAAATTGTGTTTGCTGGCAGTGATCCATATCGGAATGGTTTAATTTAATAAAGCCTTTGTTTGAAAAGGTCTGGGAAGGCTAGGTAATAGAACTTCATTGTAGTTCTTAGTAATACTCGATAAGAAAAGTTTAATCTTGCACGCATAAACACCTAAACCCGGAACAATTACTGCATTATGTAGGCCAAGAGTAGGTACATATTCCATGCGTCACTATACCAACTATTTATTTATTTAACTATTTATGTACACACGTAATAAACAGACAAGAAGAAAAGAACAGAAAAAACGTACAAAGGTGATGCTTATTTCTAAAGAAATCTCTTCCAGCACACCTGCGATAGGAAAGTAGATAAGAGATGTAGACACCGTGTGTAAAATTCAAGAGAAAGTAAAATACATAAATAATCAAAACAATTCACTTAATAAACTAGAACAAATAATATGATCATACACTTACATACAAATATACATACATACCTACTTCATAAATATATATCGAAATAAATACATACACAACTATGACGAAGTGGAAAGATAGATCCAACTTCGATCTTTCTGGGGTTCTAAGGACCCTATTAGTTATACAGTAAATTAAAAAGTTAATACAGTACCTATATATGACAAAATTATAACCTACCTGTGTGTACTTCAGTTAATAATACTCACCAATTGGGCCAATCAATCCCTCAAAATAAATATCTGTTTGATTCGTGTGAACATGAGGTTCCAAAAAGGGTCGGACAAGACAAGTGTTACAATCTCTGTAACGGCTTGAATTCTGGATTTGTGCTTGGTTAGTTAGAATAGTTTAGATAATATTATTTTGTCGTATTATTAACCATTTTCTTTTTCTCCCCCCCAGGAGCTACAAAGTGAAGTATCAAGCCTAGAAGACAGTCGTGACGAACTACTCGAGCACGCTGACTTCGTGATCAGCATCCTCAAGCCACACTCAAAGGACGCAGCCAACGACACAGAGAAGAACGTCAAGGAACTTGTAGAAGCCTATGAGAAGTAAGTTTGTGCTATTGTGTGTCAGTTTTATTAGGGAACTAAGCTATTCTTGTTGGAAAGCGGGTAAGTGTTGTGTGTTGATTTGGAGTTTACTTGCATTTATTTTAGAAAGTAAGAAGTTATATTTAAAGGAAAATCAAATTAAGTTATAAAGTTTTAATTATAATCAAAATGGGTCCTGTGATAGAGCCTATAGGTACTTTTTATAAAAATGATCGTGTGAGGAGGTAATTTAATACTTGTTATCCATCAAATGGCTAGAAAGGGGGTAAATACTGTTATGACTTGATGAAGGTACATGCTGAGTCGTAATCGATCTTCAATTTATTAGGACATGGGCAGGAGGATGATGATCATCATCATCAAATGGATGAGAAGGATCTCACTCCTAACTAAACGTTGTCCAGGAAAGTAATGATTTGTTTTTGACAATTATTTTGATTTAAATAGTTACAGTTTTCAATTCTGAATTCAATTTTAATCAGTCGCATTTTTCTGACAAATTCAGGTGGCAAATGTTAATGCAAGTAAGCTTTAAATCAATAGATGCTGGTATAGTTATCTTTTTCAGCATAACGTCACCAAAGGTGTTTTCGTTGTCCATTTGTATTATTCCAATTAATTGAATCTGACTACATGAGGTGCCAAAACCAACAGTCGATGCATTAAACAGTATTTACCGACGCGTGCAAAATTAATGACCAAACTGTGAGTTTGAAACTCGTTAGATTCGCAGGAAAGCATTAAAGCAAACCGTTTGTATAGCCTTGGGACACAAACAGTGTTAGTTCTAACTTTGGAACAATGAATTTAGCGAAAAAGAAGCAATATACTGAAATCCTAGTGTCGCGTTTCAATAAAATCGAACGTCTCTGTGATAAAAATTGAATGCCTGTAACTTTTACGAATACAATCAGCTAAGCGCTTGGATAACGATACTTCATGTACTGCTTCACGCTGCAAGTTTAGTTCCAAATAAAAATCATTCCTCATATCTCTTACTCTCTCGTGAAGACCATGAGCGCAATGTTAAATACCAAGGCCCAAAATGCTCCAAAAGAACTTAATAATCTGTTTTTATAAAAGTTCATTGTGGTAGCCATATTGTTAATGATGTGGACAGAAAAATAGATCCATTCACAGCTAGGAAATATTCGTTACTTATATGATACCTACACCAGTTGCTTGTATCGCTTAATTGACTTTCAGTTGGTCGATTGACAAGCCAACAAATAGATTAAGTTATTACGCTTCTAGTTTGTGTACGTTTATTGGATTACAAATCTATATATTTACTTGAGTCAAACAAGTTTTCCCGGCCCAGTCATCTGAGAAAGAATTTCGACAACAATTTTTCACCTTGTGAACCTCTTTTGTAAAAGTATTTTTACAAGTTTTAATCCTGAAAATATTATTATCATTACTTTAATCGCATACTTCGCAAACACTCGGGCGCTTAAACTGCATTCAGCTTTATTTGACGACGGTTTTGTCCAGTAAATTGAACATGAGAAGAATTTTGAACGAACATAAGTATCTGTACGGTTAAGTGCCTGGACCGCTATATAGCGAGGCTGTTAAATTCCAGTTGGTGGTGCATACGAAAGACTAACCTTTTGAAAGGAGACAAGAATATTGACATTTATGTGAAGATACGTACGAGTATTAGTAGTTTCATTTCTTCATCCAGTAAGAATAATTTATGCTTTGCCTTCTTGAATACCTAGAGTTTGAAAATCAAGCTTTAGGATTCGCTGTTATGATTTTGCTTAAAAGACAATTTATTAAGCAGTAAATCATTGCCTATCGCGGTTTTATCCAAAGTTACAATTTCATATTTTTCTCAACACATCTTAGAAACCGAGAAAATTACACTATCAAAATAAATTTAAAATAGGTCATTGGCATTATGTAATGAAAACAAAAATATTATCGCGTCCAGCTTTCACCGACCAACTTTTATTAACAACCTCGCGTCGCTCTTTCACTGAATATTACATAAAAACCTTATCTCGGTAAGTAGGCCAGTTTGTTGCCCATCCCTGCCAATGAATTCCGGAAGAAAAGTTTTGGCTTAGCATCAAGTAGCTGACAGCGGCGCTCGCGGATTCAAAACAAAAATATTTGCTATTTCTCCTACAAAACCAGTATTCATTTTAAACCTTCTTACTCCTGCTTTAAGTTCAGAATCATTTGCTTCAATTTCGTCATCAACAGATATAGTTGGTGGATAAAGTGTTGGCGTCTCACATTCTGGTTGGTTAGTTTTATATGTGGCAAGTTTTTTTGGAATTCAGTTTCTGGCGTTGATATTATGATGGATGGGTTTAAGGTTTGCGTGTAATTAGCACAGGAAATGGGTGGCAGGACTCTCCCACATTAAAATTTTCAAGGCATTTTACTTTCCATGTTAATAACTATTTTATATTGAATTGAGAGCTTTATCTGTAATCTGAAGGGCCATTGTATGCCTCAGAAGCATGGCATTATACCTTTATTATAGGACCTGGGCGGTGAGGAATATAAAAGTTCCATCCTCACGAGATGGCGACCGTCAATCACTTACCTCTTAAAAATTTTCTCACACTTCGCCACCAATTTATCCATTATATCACTGAATCAATCTATGTTTAAAAACAAGAATCTCCACAACTCCTGCGTTCACGACGATCATTTTTGTTTTACCAACATTAAAATTCTTTACCAAATATGCGACCGCCAGACTGGATCGCGAAACTATATTTACCGCTCATATGCGCTAAAATAAACTTTATCAAATAGCAATAAAGACCACAATAAAAGCGTATTTATAATCCAGAAGAAGGTATTGCCAAATTAATTCTGCTGCTAGTAAAAATAATTTCAAGCGAAATTGGATTTTCCTCTCTCTATTTTAAAGATTTTTATTGTTTTTAATGTAATTGATCAAGTTGAAACGTAATTGTTGGTAATGCCAGTATAAAGGACATCCAAGGGCGATAGTACATTCATCGAGTCTGTCTTAATTGGCAACCAGTTCGACGCATTTATAATACAACGCTGTAAGGTAAAAGTAGAAGACGAGAAATAAAAGTTTCAAGGGAAAAAAAACCGGCCAAGTGCGTGTCGGCCCACGCACAATCAAGGGTTCCGTAGTTGGTTGAAAAAAACATGTTCTCTCATACATCGATATTCGTCACGGCCAGTTCTCCAACTGAAATACCTACATTTGATACCTCCACGCGTTCCCTAGAAAAAGTGTCTTGACAGATTGACAGATAGACAAACGGACAACGGATTGATCGATAGGGGTCCGTATTTCCTTTTCAGGTATGTACTTTCGTAACTAAAAATGTACGGTAGAGTTGCAAATATTCCATATTAAATTTTATCTTATCGAACCAAATTATCTTCATGCGGGATTACACAATACAATTTTGTATGCGCTTATCTAAAACTTCAGAATTATGTCAAACGACCTTATTCATAATTTTAGAGCTGTACATAAAATTAACGATGTTTATCAAACGCCTGATGAAGAAAGAGGCAAAGTAAGTGAAATGGCGTGAGAGAATTTAAGAAAACTCAAGTAATATAGTAATTTTATTTAGACTGATTTGCGTGTTACAAGGGTAAGCACACTAAAATGGTATAAAAATCTTAATCAGCCAATTATAATTCCCCAAATGTTTTCCCAACATCATCCAAATGAAAAATGTCGAGAATTACAAAAACGACTTGGGCCTTGGTCGTCATTTTATTACTGACTAGCTGGTGCCCGCGGCTTCGCCCGCGTAGATGTCGTTTATTATATACCTACCTACTAAACCAGAATGGAAATCGGTGCAGTAGTTTTTGAGTTTATCGCGAACAGACAGACAGACAGACGCGGCGGAGGACTTTGTTATAATATAAATATAATATGTAAGGATATTCTCATAATATTATTTCATGTAAGCAGTAAAATGCATTCGAAACAATATTCTTAAAATATTCAAATGTAACCTGAAACTAGCTAGAATATCCATGGAAATGGTTGACTAATGAAAGTTTTATAAATAAGTAAGGACGAACCGCCAAGAATAAGTTACTTAACTACAAGTTACAAAATCTGTTCAGTTATTTTATAGTTACTTATCCTGTAATAGAATTCGTCATTGTATAAAAATCTGAATGCCCCATACAAATGAGGCCCAGACAGCTTAAAAATAAAATAGATTTTATTAGCGCAAGCAAAATAAAACCATGTCGCCATGACCACATGTTCGTTGTATGAACACCAATAATATCCCGCTGATATAACGTACAGGAATTTGTACGGGAACTAAAAGAAAATACATAATAATAAAAATAAATGGCTCTGTATTCTGTTTAATAATTGGTAGAGGAGCGATTGAAATATTTGATGAAAATAAAATAGAATCACTCTCATCTGTTTTAATCATCTATTTTAATGATGAAAATAATAATTATGTACAAGGGAAAATTATCAAAGGGCATCAAAATATTCGTCCGCATCGCTGTCAACAGGAAAAGTGCCCAAAAGGCTGGCAGCATTGCCACGTTGTATGGCAATGCTGATTCTTTGCCCAAAAAATAGGCCAGCCCTCTGGTCACGTGAAGAGTCGACCAAGCGTTTGGCGATATCTTGAAAAACCAAGTGGGCACTCGGACCCCATGGCCCTAGGGTTTCAACCCCAAACGGCTCGAACATATACGTCCCGATAAGATTGGAGTTTTTGCGCCGTTTGAGGTTTTCTGCACCTGCAGCAGCAGCTCCAGCACAGCCTGCCGTGCTGGGAAGATGGGATGGCGCACGTTGCATCCCACACCAAAGGCCTACCTACCTTCCAAGGCATTATGGTCATTCCGTCTGGTCTCTTCCCATCGTCGCGTGCCAAGCCATTGGGTTCTAGAACAGCTGGCTTTATCTTTTTTAAATAAATGACATCACTGCATGATGAAAATGTTTTGTAAGACAAAGCTACAATTTAACCAATATAACTAAATCCAATAATGAAAGAAATAGATAAAGAAATAAATACATTTATTTTCACTAAACGAGATCGACCAACCCAAAAGTCGTAGTGCCTAATAATGGTCCGTCATTCTATTGACAGACAGACAAAATAAAATTCAAAACGCAATCTCATATTATTTTGGCAACTTTAGAATTTACTTTGAACTACAATGTAGAACTTCGTGTCCTGCCCTATATATGAATTGAGTCAACTATTTAAGACGCAGCTGTAAAGCTAAAACTGTTTAGTCAAATAAATATAAGCGTAGAATACATAAGGAACCTCTTGATAACATTGTGTTAATACGTATCTTGAATGGAACTCAACATACGGAAAATACAACAAAATTGTTAAAAAATACCGGCCCCATACAAAAATGTATGTTACGCAACCAATGACACAGGATCTTAAAATGATTTCGCTTTTGCGAAAATATCTTCAAATTATCTTAGACTTTATGCTTCAGAGATTAGAGTACACTTTGCATATTCTAATGTCGCGTCCTCCGCTATGATATCATCGCTTGCTAAGAAATCTCGTAGTTTATTAAAATAACCCTTAGATCTAAGTGAAGTGACGTCAGATGCTTATTTAGTAGATGACACGATTAGTAACTGTCTATAGTTAGGACACATTTTATCATGGTCATTAAAAGTGATATAATTTTTTTAATCTTTATCGTTTCTAAAATATGTGTTGCATTTGCAAGAATCTAGGCGCCAAAGAGAGTCATCGATTATTTTCATTCCTTTTAATTATCTGATAATGTCATTCGTAGTGACGTTTGTACGTATATAAATTGCAAGTATTTCTTTATGGATCACGGCTCCTAACTTCCTTTCTTTAATAGGATCCATGGCTTTTAATTCCGCCTCTGTCGCTACCATTCCAACTTTCCAAAAGTACAATTTCGGCAGCTCACTTTCCGCAACACTTAACAGAATCCTGTACTCCACATGATCTTTACCTTGAAACTACAAATACCGATATTTACTGAGCAGAACGTCTTGATGGATCGCGCAAACCATGCAACCTTGATTCACGGACACCATGTGACTTTGTAGCCAATGAAGTCATGATTTAATTGTGTCTAGACGAGGATTTGTGTCTCCTTGACACATTTGTTCCCACATTGGTAATGCTACCCTTTTGCATAATAATATTGTAGATATATACATTTTGTAACGTTAAAAAGGGGTGAGTGATTTGTCTGTGAGGCATAGGGAGTCCGATTCATTTGGATGATTCACCGTTTCTCTCAATAATTTAGTAACGCCAAATGAGACGAAAAGGAAGTTAGAGAAGTCAGTTATAACAATCATGTCGTACGAATTTCTACAGTCTGACCGTCGTTAGTCGTCAAGTTTAGTAACAAAATATTTAATTTCAAATTCTCATTTGAATTTGTCCTTCAAGGTCTTTATAAAATATTCAATTTTATTATCATAAAAGTTACGCTTTGCACTTTACGGCTCAGCAGAGTTTGTAGTGTTCTTCACACAAGGTGGTTTAATACTTCGTTGTCGAGTGCATTAAAAACATTGCTTATTGCATTAATAAAGACTCGAGTATAAGGAGTGACAAGCATAAACCATGACCTACTGTAACCCGGTTCAATAAATAACAATTTATTATAAATTGCATCGAATCTAGTCGCCAAATGGGATCTAATACGCTCGTAGAATTATAGTTAATTGCAATTTTAACACATGGGACTGAATAACGCCATAATAATACAATACCCCTAGTCTTTTTAAACGATACCACTGTTAAGTATACAGAAATTCATTGGTAACTTTTTCCCTATAATAATAATAATGGCACTGCCGTATAATTTCAATTTCCTTTTGACAGTTAGGTACAAGGTATGGAAACCATAACAGCTGTTTACCGTTAGTTGCATGAGCCTCGCCATCATACCGCTACAAGCAACGGTCTTGAATGTATTTTGCTTTAATGACTACATTTGGCAAGCTAACATGACTTTATGTCTAAGTAATTGCTGTGTCGGACTAAACAGTGACCCTTTATATAATTGGAAGAAAGCTAGGGTGAGCTGTGGAGCTGGATAAATGCAATATTTGTTTTACTTAAAGAAAAATAGTCGGATTAAGTTAAAGTTTCAGTCTCCAACACTTTTGAAATAAGAGACTCACTTGTTCACAAATGCATCAAATATGAAACTTAATCTAAAGAAACTATTCGAGGAGCAGTAGTAAAGAAAGATTTAACGCTGAATATAAAAGCTACTTATACTGTAACCAAAGCAGCTCTTGAACTTGCAAACATAGTTTTAAGAAAACATATGAATTTCAACCTAACTCTAAGGTTCCTTTTTCCTCTAAAGGAAGCCTTATTCAAGTGCTAAAACTAACGAGAATCAACCTAACTTTAAGGTTCGTTTTCCCATAAAGGCGTCTTCAGTCGAGTGCACATGGAAGCCGTTAACCGTTCCTTCGGGTTATGGTCCGCCGCCGTCGCGTGCCAATCTCCGGCCGCACTGCCAACGTACAGTTTGGCAACATTGCCATTTGCTGGGTCGTTGACTTCTTATCGACATGTCCGTTTATCAACTGTATTTATATATCGTTGTATATACGAGTAAGTGAGAACTTCCGCACCGTTTATTTTAGGATCTGAATTCGTTCTTGTGTTTTCTGATAAATTTTGTTCTTGATCTAGGTAGCTGTTGGGCACGGTGATGCCAGAATTCACGCTCTCTACTTGTAGATTATTTTGTATTGATGTCATGGGATATTTGTATGTAAAATCATCATCTGCCTAGTCTTTTCCCAACTATGTTGGGGTCAGCTTCCCGTCTAATCGGATGCTCAGAATACCAGTGTTTTACATGGAGCGACTGCTTATCTGCCCTCCACTTTTTGATATAAAATACCTACTGGTATTTTATGGGATATTTTTAAAGTAATTCGCCCGAAAAGGATAAATGTGGTACAATATTACTTTATCTTACTGATACCTACTTTACTCGTAGAAGACCTGATAAAAACTACCTCGAACTTTATAATTTTCCACCAAACGTTTTCTGTTTTTTAAATTAGTAGGTACTGCTCCACCGAGTCAGTTATTAGTAATTAACACTATCCGTATTCACAATTGTAGGTCACCAGAGACTTATATTGAAATGAGGATAAATACTTTCAACGTTTACCTATTGAACTTGAAACTGAAATCACAAGGTAAAACATTTGTTCCCCAGTAACAGGAAACGCAATTTTTAACGTATACCGGTGGGTATAACGGTTGACCGATTTTCAACCTTATAGCCAAAGGTATAAAGTTGAAAAGTGTGCCATTGATATATTTCCAAAGTCTGTAACAATGTGACCGCACAGAGCTTCCGGCTCATGAAATAGTGATGACATAACTCACTCTACTAAGTATTTATTTAGTATTGACGAATTTTGTATGGACACGCGTATTCAAGTCTTGACAACTCAGTGTTAATATTTAAGCTGTTCTGATAAATATTGAGTATAAAAGGAACAAGTTTTTGTATGGAATCGTCGTGTCTCGTTTTGACTTTGTTTGGGTTTGTTTTGCCTTGAAGAAACTTGGCTTCTTCTTCTCTTGTACCAACACGAAGGAATAATCTTTCACGTCATTCAAATATACTGTACTGTCATGTCTGATGTCACTAAAGAAAAAAGATTGCAATATTGTAGTAATATTGTCAATCGCTTCAATTGCATTTGGTAGACGATCAATTTGCGCATCAATGTGTATCAATCACGTAAAAATTGACAGTTGCAATTGATCGTTCGGGTACACGTATACATGTAGCAAGGCTGACTGCTCAGGAAACCCAGGACGTACATTTTAAGTTGCCACTGGAATCCGTGTAGGCTATTTTCAGTCACCCTTAGGCGACGATGACGCGTAAATCCTTCAGTTATTCTAGTCACTATTCTAGGTCTAGTCTTCACAGACTGAGTATAAATCCTATTTTAAGCAACTTGCTCATAACTGCGAGAAAGAGATAGAAAAGTTCAGTATTGACCTGTGCACTCGCTTTTTATTTTTCGCTGCGCACAGCTCCAAAATCGACGTATAAATTGCAATGGAGCCGTCATTTTCGCATTCCTTTTCATGCCATTTGCGAGGGAATGGGACGATTTATACGAATGAATTTGTGGCTAGACGCTTGTATATTAAAAATACCTACATTTCATTTGTCTGCGTACATTTTCAGGGAGAGGGGTCTGAGGGAAGCCCCATGCAATATTCACCCCTTAAAGCCAGGCTTAATTATACCGTATTGGCCCACACATATTGATACCTTCGTGTGTGTGTTAGCCATTTATTGGGGAAACACGTTTTGTATTTGGTGATTAGTAGCCTTGAATTCGTAGAGTGATTAGGTAAAAGTTTCAGCGAAAATATGGAGGATGGAGGTAAAAATTACTTTACATATTTTAAATCATAAGAGACTCGAAAAAAAAATGTTCTAGTTGTACTTCAGCTGTATCGATCGGCTCTGTCATGTAATGTTGGTACTTGTTATGCTCTAGAAGTGAGCTTTAACTAGAACTTTCACGTGTCCGAGAGTTTCTCCGCACTTACAGACTGGAATAGAATCAATCAGAGGACACGCTCTGCGACCGTAACGCCCTACGTCATGCCCTTCATAAGTCAATGTAAATCTTACGCCACAGTTTATAGAGTTCATTTTTCGCTGAAACAAAAGCCAGACAATCGACAGGGCATGGGGGAGACGTGTAATCGTTATTCAAACTGGCAGACTAGTATTTCCGAACTTAGTGCGCATGCGTGCGATCGCAGCGCTTAATAGGTCACGGCCTCACAGTCTGCACTGGAAGCCGGCTACAGGGATATA
The DNA here is from genome assembly GCA_947363905.1 of Lithophane semibrunnea. Classification (NCBI taxonomy): domain Eukaryota; kingdom Metazoa; phylum Arthropoda; class Insecta; order Lepidoptera; family Noctuidae; genus Lithophane; species Lithophane semibrunnea. The sequence continues at coordinate 1,259,420 of OX376185.1, forward strand.
CTTAGAACGACACGCCATTTTAGCAACAAGAAAATACATTTGCTTCAACATTAAAGTTAACATAACGCTATGAAAGTGAATCTCTGTGAAACTGTGCGTTGCGAAACGAGTGCCCAAGACAATCGCACGATCCCCTTTCGCGAACCAGAGTCGCTCCGACCGGTCCGAAAATAAGCTACGCAATCTGTTTTTTACAGTATCGAAACGAATTTTTATGCTATAAGGAGACTGGGACGTGCCTACGTCGCCGTGTAGCCGACATACTCGCGTTTATCTGAATTATGTGATACAAATGTGCCCGTGCCTACGTGGACCGGCGGCGATGACTCACGCTCACAATAGTGTTTCAGTGGACTGGGGACACTGTCCCACGAGATCTTTTGTATAATTGTGTACGTATTCCCATTTAAAAGTGACTTCTTTGTGTATTTCCTCGTGTACAATAAAACCGGCGCTGCGTCAGCCGGCCATGCTGCATGTGGTTGTGGTCGTCATTCATTGCGATTTTTGTTGCGTTAAAACGAGGACGGTTTCCGTTTCGCGAGTTGTGTTCACAGAGCGTTCGACACTAACGATCCACCTCGCATTTAGTTAACATATGGCAACCGGCCGGCTGAAGGTCGCGCGGCTCGCGTCACCCTAGCATAAGGTAAACGCGGTCGGGCGTGTGCGTGCAAAACGTAAACACTGGCCGGCGAATGCACCGAAAAAACTCGCGCGCTATGATGTCACCGTGCAAACATTAGAACGTGGAATTTAAAATTAGATGCGTCCAGCGAATCTATCGAGATCGGTTCATTGAGCGACGGGCGGGCGACGCGAGCGGAGCGCCGCGAGCGAACGAGCACGAACGACGAGGTAGCGTAGCGCCGCGCCGCGACCTTGCACCGTCACGGGCGCAGCGTCACGCCGCGCCGGATTATTTTCGTCGCGTTTTGGCACCTACACCTCACGCGCGCTCTCTAAACCACAATCCCGTGCCGTTCGGTGCGAACTGTACGCTTTAATATCGCTTTTATTTTGCAGATTGCGACAGACTCTTGCGGCGCGGCTCGCGGAGATCGACGACATTGTGTCCGAATTCGATCGCGTGTCGGAGAGAATCGACGAGCTCCGACAGCAAATAGAAGTGTTGACAGCGAAAGTTAGGACTTTCTACGTGTTCGGCGAAGACGAAGCGGACAGTGTGCGCGCTCTGACCAAAGAAGTGTCGGACTTGGTGGACCGCACGAAGAACTTCACGGAGGAGAGCAGGAAGCGATACGGAGGATCGGCGCCGGCGGACGTCGCCCAGGAGCTGTCCTCCCTAGAACTATCCTCTGAGGCACTGGCAGCAGCTATGGAAGAAAAGGAGAGGGAATGGAAGCGTGCGCGCACGGCGCGCTCGGAGTACGCCACAGACGTAGAGGACGTGCAAGCTTGGGTTCGCGCCGCCGAACACACAGCGCGGGAGCGCACCCTGGCGCCCGAGCCCTACCGGGAGCGCCTGGTGGGCACGCGCGCCGAGGTGCCCGGCGTGGCCGACCGCGTGGAGCGCCTGACGCGCAACGCGCGCGCCCTCGTGGAGGGCAGCCGCGACGCCGGCGAGCGCCAGCTGGTGCAGTCCACGGTGTCGGCGCTGGCGGAGCAGTTCGCGGCCGTGTGCAGCGAGCTGGAGGCGCGCCAGGGCGCCGTGGAGGACGCCTGCGACGCCGTCGCGCGCTTCCTCACTCTACTCGAGAAAGTCCTACTTTGGGTTGAGACACAGCGTGCATTCCTTGCGCGGCCACTCCCATTGGCCGACTTGCAGGAAGCGCAACAGAAACAGACTGAATATGGGGTACGTGCCGACGGCCAACGATTAAAATATCATGTGCGAATGTTTACTAAAATGTATTTATGTTTTCAGAACGCGCTCAAGAGCTGTAAGCAGCAAGCCAAGAATTTAGCGGATATGGCTAAGGAAATAGAGGCAATCGAACGGGTAACCAGCCCGGGAGACTTGCCTTCCAGGCTAGAGGCAGCAGAGAACGCGACCGTTGACGTCGAGAAGAAATTAGCGAAGACAGTCAGTACAACCGCTGATTATCACGCCGGGTTGAATTATTACCACATACTAATTAAAATCTTTATATTTACAGAACGGTCTACTACAGGAACTAGCCGAAGAATGGGAGCGATGCGAGAGAAAATTAAAGGATGTCGGGCACTGGCTCGAAGCGACCGCAAGGACGCTAGAGGCACCTCAGAATGCTAAGAAACCGCTCAGGGATCGTCTCGCCCTGAGGGAGAAATTGATAAACGATATCTCCACGCAAAAGACGAAGATCTCATATGCAGTGGAAAAACTCAACGTGAGTCGACATCGTCGAATACCTGTTTTTGGTGTTGGATTCTAGGTGCAGCGCCGCTCGCAGGTGGCGACTCGTGCTGACTCGTGTCGTATGTCGCAGGTGCACTTCGGGCCGGACGGCGTGGCGGCGCAGTCCGTGGGCCCCGAGGCCGTGCAGGCGGCGGCGCGCGCGCTGGGCGCGGCGCTGGACGCGCTGGCGCAGCAGACGGGCGCGCAGGCCGCGCAGCTGGCGCGCGCGCTGGCGCAGGTGGACGCCTACTGCGCCGACGTGGGCCGCCTGCGCGCGCAGCTGCTGCAGGCCGAGCAGCAGCTGCGCCACGCCGCGCAGCCCAACTACAGCCCGCGCGAGCCCGAGCGCGCGCACCGGCAGCAGCAGGTAAGCTCTCCGCGACCCGCACAGACCCCGCGAGTAGGTGGCTAGCGAGTATTCTAGTTTTGTTTATCCGACCTGGAGGCTCTCAGGGCGACCGGGCAGGTGGCGGGCACGCTTCATCTCACCTGCGAGCCCCAAAGCTCGATCATCTTTTATTTATCTTTTGTTTTCTTTTTGTCACCCTCCTCCTCACCCTCCCCGCTACTAACACGTCGAACTGATATCCTCCGCTAGGAGTGTCGCGAGCGCGTCAAGTCGCTCCAGAGCAAGATTCAGGCGCGTAACGAGCGAGTGAAGCTCCTGGTGCAGCGCGGCAGTCCCGACGCCGAACCGCTGCGAGACGCGTAGTCCGCGATCTACCGCGTTTAGTTCATAAGTCGATTCCTTGTCATCTCGTCCCTGTAATTTTTATAAGCATATAATACGAAACGTTAAATATACGAGACGCATCGCAGCCACCGTCGTTTCCTTTCGCTCAACCTCTCATCACGTCCGTCCGCTCGTCTGAGAGACACCCTTGTAAATCATGTGTTTGTCCGTACTTGCGTATCAGGAGGTCGCCCGGCGAATCGAAGAGCTGACCGGAGCGATCTACGCGCTGGACCCGTACTTCGTGATGCCGGCGACCGACGAGCACGCCGCCACTCTGAGCATGCTCGCCTCGAGCGCGGCGCACGCGCGCTGCAACAGGCGCGCGCGCTCGCCGGCGCGCCGAGAGCGAGCGCGCCTGGCCCCGCCCGCCGCCCCGGGCCCCGCCGCGCGGGCCCGCTCGCCCTGCTGGGCCCCGGGCGGCATCACCTACGCCGAGATAGTCAAGGGCTCCGGCTCCCGCTCTAGCTCCCGCGGCTCCCGCGCGCCCGACGACCGCGCCCCGCCCGACGATGTGGAAGTGCCCGCGGAACCGTGTGTGCTCAGTGAGAGAGTCGATGACGTCGACGCAGTGTCGCGCAGTGACACCCGTGTTAGCGAGTCTATCAGTGTCAGTGAGCCTTATGGCGGTGACGTGATCGTTTACTATGATGACTTTGTTCCGCGTGCGGAACCGGAACCGGTCCCTGAATATTATGCGGAACCCCCAGTGGAGTACCGGGAGATGCCCATTGATGTGCCGGCACCCGTGTATCGGGAATCACCAGTATATCGGGAATCACCCGTGTACCGGGAATCACCTGTGTACCGGGAATCACCCGTGTATCGGGAATCACCCGAGCCTCTGAAGAAGTTGGCTGAACAACCAATGAGGGAACTACAGCCCGTAGAACCGGACCAATCGGAAAGGGCTATCAGCCCGTCACTGAAACAACGCTCGCATGAATTATCGTATGCGGAAATATTAGCACTCGGGCTACGCAAGCAGCCGCGAACTCATAGCGTTACGTCCTTACCGAAACCACAAGTGGCACACGTAGAGCTGGTTAAGGAGATCGTAGTAGAATGCGTCGAGAGATCTCCACCGATTCAGCAATATGAATCGAAAGTTGAGAAGATTGAACCGCCGAGGTTCAAACCCGATAGACCCGAAAGACCGGAAAAAACGAGTAGACTGGAAAGGCCTGATAGGCCCGAGCGACCGCCTCCTAGAAGTAGGTCAAGGGAAATGCCAAGACAGAGGCGCGGGCCTGAAAAACGACCTACGAAGGCACATGATGTCCAAGCGATGAAAAAGAAAAAGACGATGAAAAAGGTTATCGAAGTTCAAGACTTTGATGAACCGGAACAACCCGTAGAAGTAGATCTAACACCAATTAGGGATACACTGGTTAAAGCTGCGACCGTGGAGCCAACTGTAGAAGTTGGTTACAAAGAAGTGACTAAAAAGTTGCAACACAGTGCAACAGTCGTAGAGACTGTCACTGAGCTGGTAGCAGAAGACTCGGAGAATGAAACTATCGAAGAGGTTGAACAAAAGAAACCTAAGAAAAAACAAAAGCCAAAAAAGCAGATATCGCCTGGAGACGAAATACTAAAAGCTCTCAAAGAAATTGAAGAGCTAGAAAGAAAGAAGAAAAAGACGAAAGAACCTCGTGATAAAAGCAAAGACAGCATCACTGAGGTCATAACAGTGGAAACACCGAAAGAAACCGAAGGAATTGAATTGAAAAAGCATATTAAAGAAACAGATGCACAAATTAGGTCTAAGAAAAAGAAAGGCCACAAAGAATCACCTGTCAAAACCACTGATGTTAATACCGAGTTCGTTACTGTTGAGACGATCGCTCCAATTGAACTAGTTACGAGGGAAACTAAACCTAAGAAAAAGAAAAATCAAAAGCAAGTTTCTTCAGATAAATCAGAGAAATCAGAGCGCAGCTCTGTTAGTAGTATAACTGACGTCATCTCTGTTGTTGACTCTAGCAAGAGCACAGACACACCCGTTGAAACAAAATCTGTGGAATCAGAAGTTATTTCAGAAGTTGTTGAATATGTTACTCAACCGGAAGTAACAGAAGAAACCCAACAGGCTTTGTCAATCGCGGATGATCAGTTTGACAAGAATGTAATTCACACTCCAGACGAAATACAGAAAGAAAGTACTAAATTAATTTCCACAATAACTTCTGATGTAACCCATCATGTTGAATACACAAATGTATTTGAAACTGTAACTGAAACAACATCTGTAAAGACAACACAGGAAGTAAGTGTTGATAATGAAAGTAAGCCATCTCTTGATGAAACGGTGACAGAATTTATTTCGTCACACCCAGTTGTTGAAACAAAGCGGAAACATGAGCAGACGCAAGAAAAAATAGAAGAACCGAATGTAGTCACTGACACAGTTGCATTTGTAACTGAAAGAATTGACACTCAAGAGAAACTAGACGCTGAACAAGCTACAGAAGTTAAAGAGACTGAATTGTTGTCAATCCAAGATCAAACTCAACAATTCAAGAAACAAGAAGAACAATCAAACAAGAGAGCTTCAAAAAATAAAAAGAAGAAAGGTAAAGCAGCACTAGAATCTGACATTGTATCAGCATTTATTTCTAAAGAGTCTGAACAGACACAACAGGGACAAAAACAAACAGAAAAAGTACTATTAGAAGAGGTTCAATTGGAACCTGAACAACAGGTACAAGAACAACCGGAAATAGAAAAATCTGAAAAATCTTATGTGGAAGAGCCGCTAGAACAAATGAAGCTAGCACCTGAACAACCGGAACCGGTTCAGGTTGAACAAAAACAGTCTGAAGTAGTCCAGTTGGTGCAATCGGAACAAACAGAAATCGTGCTGGTGGAAAATGTACATACAAAAAAAGTTAAGCAGGAACAATTACTGATGTTACAAACAGAACCAGAACCTTACGAACAGGAGACTGTGGAGGCAGAGTCTCTGTCCCTAGAACCTGAACAACTGCAACAGGTACAGCCAGAGTCTGTGCAACCAGAACCAGTACAAATAGAACAAGTACCCTTAGAGCCGAGAGTACCTCAGAGAGAGATACAAGAAGAGGTCAAAACGCATGAGGTCTCATCTAAAAATAAGAAGAAAAAGAAACAAAAGAAACATGAAAAGACTCCAGAACCGGTAGTCTTTGAAGCTATAGAAACTGTTGAAATTATTGAGGAAGATGTCAAAACGATGCCTATAGAGCCCGTTGTAGCAGAAATACCAAACTTAGTAGAACAAGTTGAAGAGCCTAAACCATCAAAAAAAAAGAAGTCTAAAAAGAATAAACATGCTGAAGTCAAAGAGGATACAATAGAAAAATTGGTGGTTGAACAAAAAGAAATTGAGCACCCTACTGAAATAATTGAGGGTAGTCCAAAGGAAACTGAAGAACTACAACCTCTCGAAGAGACAAAACGGTCTAGAAAGAAGTCAAAATCTAAATCGAAACTGGAAAATATTGTCAAGGAAGTACCAGTAGAAACTGTTCCTGCACAGGAATTGCCTGCTCCTGAACCTGAACCACCTCTGGAAGAAACAAAACCTGAAGAACCTGCTTTTGAAGAAGTCAAATCGCATAAAAAGAGGAAATCTAAAAAACAAAAGATTGATGATGATGATATTGAAAAGGCTCTAAAGGAGATCGAACGTACTGAGGGGCATGGACATAAAAAGAAATCTAAGGAAAAGATATCAAAACCTAAAGGCAAACAAGATCAGCCCAAGTCAGTAACAACTCAGTTTAAAATAGCTGAGCACGAAATTCTGAAGGAGACCACCTTAAAAAAGGTTGAATATGACACATCACCTGAAGAAGACATTGAAAATGTTCAACCAATCGAACATATTGACTGGAACGCCATGTTAGAAGAAGAAGAAGGTGTTACTGAAACCACTTTTGAACCAATCAGTAAACCTGAATCAGATTTAACAATTACTGAAACTGCATATGTTGCTAACCAAGTAACCATACTGCAAGAAACGACTAATACATTACTAGAAGAAGAACGAACTGTTAGCAAAGTTGAATCTTCTAAAGAAACAGCTGTTCTTCCTGATAAATCTACTAAAAATATTTCTGAAAGTGTCAGAGGTAGACAAGTAGTAACCGAAGAAGATAAAAAACTAGTGACGCCTGTCACAAGTCCTGCTAATGAACAGAATAATAATGACAAGTTCTTCTCACCTGAAGTGTTGAAAGAAGGATCATACAACATCGTTGAAGAGATAACTCAATATGAGCCTATCACTCAAGATGTTGAAACCCGTACTATATACCTAATAACACACGAGGAAAAGAAACTACCACCAATCAGGACTGTCAAAGTATTTAGCAGTAAGAGTAACTCGTTAGAAGAACCGCAATCTTTTGAAGAAAATGTAGTTTTAAGTGAAGAAACGATAAATAACAAAATCACTGATGAAAAGTCTTCCATTAATGTTAGTGATAATGTTTTAGACAGTAAGGTAATAACAGACGAGTTCATTGATCAAGAGAAAATATCCGGTTCTGTAAGTAGTATTGCAAAAACGGACGTTACTGAACTTGAAGATTCTAAAACTGAATCGGTCCAAGCGTCAGTTGAAGCAACTGATACCATAGAAAGCAATACTGTTACAAGTGTAACATCGACAAGTACGAATCTGATAACGACACAAAGTGCGGCGAATATAATTACTGAAGTTACAACTACAGAAACTGTTGAAAAATCGGTTGATCAGGAGGTACAGTTTGAAGAAGTTGAGACCTCGAAACCAACGGAACTTAAAGAAGTTGGTACAAATAAACCTGAAAAACCACTAACTGAAGAAGATTTCTCCGATATACTTGAAGAAGCCATTTTTGGTTCAGTACAAGATCGCAACAAAACACCAGGTGAAAAGAAAAATAAGGAGAAATATTCTAATATTCCTTATCAGGAGTTAGTTAACGATGTCAAGACATACTCAGAAAATTTGGATACTTGTAAGCTAGATTATGATTATTCACAACTAATGTTAAGCCAACGGGACTCTCAGACTTCACAAGGAAATGACGGCATTATAGCACAAGAAGAAACAGTGCCTGCACAAGAAATGGAATCTATCGAGCCTGTACCTAAAGTAGAGCCTAAAGAAGTTTCTCCTGCCACGAAAGAAGCGCCGATAGCTAACTATCAAGAAATAATGGATGCTGAAATTGTGATAGCAACACAAGTTACTGAAACTCCAGAAGTAAGAACTGAAATTTTACAAACGACTCAAGACAAACTTCAAGAAGTATTGCTTAAAACGTTTGCCAAGGAGACGCCTACAAAAACTGATACTCAACAAACTATTGACCTTATCACATCCGAGAGCTTAGTTCTTATACCTGTTGGTGAAATTGATGCTTCTATGCTAAGTACTCAAACTGCCATTGATACAAATGTTATCTTTATACCTGATGAACTAAGTTTGGTGCCACAAACACAAGAATTAGAAATGCACCAAGCACCAATTGATATCAAACCTGCAAGTATCGAAAAGCCTACTGACGTAACAGAAACTTCGCTTGTATCTTCAGTAAACGAGGAAGCGCCTAGAATTAGTTATCATGAAATTAAAGACGCTGAAATAATTTTAGCGTCTCAGGTCACTAATGAAAAGGCAGAAATAACAACAACTGAAAATACAGAAACAGTTTCGTCTTTGCGTGTCTCTGAAACTGTTTCTATAACTGAAGTTACAAGTGAGGCTCAAGATACTTCACCAGAAGAACTGTCAACTCAGACAGAACAAGTCATTGCTAAAGTTGAACAGAATAACAGAGTGTCTCCAGCAAAAGAAGAAGCACCTAGAATAAGCTACCATGACATTCGAGATGCTGAAATAATCTTGGCTTCTCAATCAAAACCTAGGGAGGAGTCAAACATCACAAACATTGTACCTGAAAAATCTCAAGTTATTTCAGTGAGTCAAATTCCAGTGCCAGAAGAGGTTAAATATACTGACAAAAACGCAGTCACGCAAGAGATTGAAAAAGACAAACCAGTTTCAGCCCAAGATAGTTTCCTTCAAGCTCTTGATAAAACGACTACAACAATTATCAAAACCGTCACAGAGCAAACCGTTGATTTGATTACAAATGAAAGCATTGTTTCGAAACCTGTTCATGAACCAATAGTGCACACGGTTACTGATAAGGAGCCTGGTCCTGGCACAGACCGTAAACCCTCTGAGGTGGAAAAACGACCATTATCATACGAAGAGACGCCACGTCATAGTTATCACGAAATTGTTGACGCTGAAAGACGTCTCGCTCAATCGAAGAGTGAACAATCTGGCATAGTAGAACATGTCAGTGAAATAGTTGCTGAGATCAACCAACCAGCAATTGAGGAAACAAAAACGGAAAGCGTGACTTCTAAAGTAGTTGAAACTCTTAAAACTAAGGAAACTGACGCACCAGTTGCCGAAACACCGAATGATATAATAGCTCAACTCGCAAGTGAAGTACCAACAGTAAGCTATCAACAAATATCTGATGCTGAAAAACGTTTAGCTACGAAGATTGAGACAACAGGAGTAACAGTTACTGAAGTAGTAACGAAAACGCTTGTGAAAGAAACAGTTAAATCTGAAAGTAACGTTCAAAGTATTGTATCTGTTGAAACGATCAAGGAGCCGGAACCCAAGATATTTGAAGCGCCGCGGGTCAGCTATCACGAGATTTCTGATGCTGAATATCTGTTGGCTACAATTGTCACTAAGTCTAGAGAAACTAGCAAAGAACCTTCTCCAGCCAAAGAAGTAGAAGAAAAGCAGAAACTGATAACAGAAGAAGGAACGAAGGAAGAAAAAGATATACCTGATGTTCCTGTAACTGCTGAACCGACTTCAAAAACAGAACAAAAGGTCATTAATCACGTTAGTCATAATGATAATACTGTTAGTAATGGTGAAATAGAAAGTGTCATTATTGAAAACGTTCCACAAGTGGCACCAGAGCCCGAACCGATCAGACAATCAATTTACGAGGTGCCAAGATTCAATTATCACGAAATAAATGATGCTGAAAGTTTACTTGCATCTTCACGAGTATCTGTTCAGGAGTTTGAATTGTCTGCTGAAGTGGTTGATACAACTCCAACAATAAAAACTGTACCGGCTGGCACAGTTGAGTCAGTTGTAGAAAAAGAAACTGATGTCGTCGAAGATGTCAAAGAAGAAGAAAATTCACCAGTCGCAGAAACTGTGTTTGAACCTCTACGTCACAGTTATCATGAAATTCAAGATGCTGAACGTGTTCTAGCATCTACAAAATTGAATAAGGTTGCTGATATTGCTGAAGAAAAAGTAAAATCACCGGTTGAAGAAATTCAGCCCAAACAAAAAGAACCAAAAGAAAAACTTAAATTACCGGTTGAAGAAATAACTTCCACACACGTAGAAGACACATTACTTCAAATTGTTAGTAATCAACAAATTACATCGACTAAAACTAACACTGAACATACTGTTGACTTTATTACGAATGAAAGTATTGTCACAGAACCTGTGCAAAATATATACCAACGTGTAGAGCTCCCGTCTCCACTTCAAAAGGCTTCATTGGAAAAGATTGAACAGTCGTTTGAAGTAGACGATCTTAGTAATACACCTATATTGGTAGTTTACGCCAGTACTGATGTTGGAACACCTACATTGGAACTTAAAGTTCCTGTATTTGAAAGTCAGGTTAAAGAACTTGTACCGGCAGAGGTTGCAGAGAGTTCTGATAAAGCAGATAAACCCAAAGTGGATGATGTTACTAAAATAGAACTTCAGGCTACTCAAGATGAAGGTTCAATTGAAGATGATACATTTGAAATTATAGATCACAGTGACGTTAGAGATATTATTACTGATGTGAACATTACAGAATCAAAGGAAATTGAATCACACATTTCCGAGGCTGATTCAAAAGTTGTTGAAGTATCAACACATGTTTCAGAAAGTGTCCCAGAAATTTCGTCTAGTCAAAGTGAAATTACTGCGAAACATCCACGGTCTATAACTCCTAAAACAAGCAATGACCATGCAGTAGTACAAGACCTCATCGAAGAAGCCCTCCAGGAACTTGAAACACCAGCTGTTACTACCACTACCGTTGTTACAAGAACCAAACCAGCTTACGAAACTTTCGTTATTGACGATCTCAATGAAAGTCTTGTGCCTGTGGTATTCGGTGACATCAAGGACATTGAACGTTCTATCAAATACAAGAAGCAAGAGCTTTTGTTACAAACCGAACCAATTCAACCTGCAAGTCCTGAAAAAGAAATTGTCGACGAAGTCGTGGTGGCTGGAGGGTCTCCGTCTCCCTTAGAAGATATTGAAATCATTGAAACAACAGAAGATTTTACCATCCCGCATCCTAGTGAATACATAGATTTAGGTACCACGACGGATCTAGAGCCCGAAGCTAAGCCTGACACTATCTCGGCGGACACACATACTGAAGTTTTAGAATCGGTTATAAACCTACCTGAACTCGAAATTATTAAACAACCTCATATAGATACGCATAAACCTACGGACGTTAAAACGGAAAATATAGTTTCAGCTGACATTAGGGAAACACAACTAACCAAAACTGAAACTGTTAGCCGTGTTGAGAAATCTCCTATACATAGCTTGCATGACCTCCTTCCCGAAATTGACTCCATCCCCGAATTCAAACCCTCTTATTCGAACACTGTATTGTATTCAAAATTGTCGGCTGATGCACCCGAGTTTACACCCTCTTACATGTATCAGACTGTTACTACTGTGTCTGAGAGTAGATCTGATGTAGTCGAAGATGCACCTGCACCTATTACTATGGATGAAGAAACTATCAAAGTCTTGACTGAAGAGACACCATCAGTGCCGCAAATATCGTATTCAACAGTATTGCAAACTAAGAAGGAAAAAGCAGAAGTCTTACCACAAACCTCAGCACCAGTTGAAAAAGTATTGGAAGCGGAAATTACTACAGAAGAAGTTCATGAAGAACATGTTGAAACTAAAACTAGAAAGAGTAAAAAGAAGAAAAAGAAGGAAAGAGATGATAAGAAGGAGTTTTCAGTTGTCAAACCGCCTGAAGTTGCGCTATTACCGGTAACTGCACCCTCTGTAGCCGAAGTAACTTCAGTCTTACCTGAACCAGTTAATGTATGGGCCAAAGCTGCCGAGGAAGGCAAGTCATACGCTGATGTTCTGGCCGAAGGCCTGGTTCAAGAACATAAAGAATTTATACAGCTAGTTACAGAGAAGCCAAAAGAAAGAGAAATACCAGAACAAAAGAAACCAAGAACAGAAAAAGTACAAGAGATCGAAAAAGTAGAAAGAACACCAGTGGTGCCACCTGTATATGAAATTCAAGAAGTTATGGAGACCACACAAACGCAAAGCGATCATAACATTGGATCTTGGGCTAAGATAGTAGCTAAACGATCATCACCTGAAAGAGTGCAGAAAGAAGAAAAACCACAAGTGGCACCAATACCTGTTCCTTCTAAAGCTCCAGTGATCCTTGTGGATGAATCAGATAACGACAATCAAAAACCCGACGTTGAGGTCGATGCTGAAGGATTCATCACTGTTGACAGAAATAGACGGTCTAGGTCAAAATCCAGGGAAGCACGTTCACAATCAAGTTTATCACAAAAACGTGAAACTCGTGAAAAGTCCGAGAATAGATTTGAACCATTGACTACCACTCTCAAACCAGAAGATGCTGAATCCACGCAAAGCCCTTCAGAGGATGAAAAACCAGCAAAGAAACCAAGCAGAAAGAGCCGCAGCTCCAAATCCAAAGAAAAGGAAATTAAGTCTAAAGCTACTGTAGTAGCTCCAAGCACATCCGATGAAGACAAACAACCACCTAAGAAAGATAAAAAGAAACGCTCTTCTAAGTCAAAGGATAAGGTTATTAAACCTGTAGAGGATATCAAACCTGTAGGGGAAAGTAAAGAATCAACCAAAGAGGTTGAAATCTCAGAACCACGAAAGGTGGAATATAAAATAGAAGAAAACGTAAGTTCCAAAGGTGAAGAAAAAGTTACATCTCTACTTGTTCAATCGGAACCTAAAAAGAAAAGTAAAAAGAAGAAGAAAGATAAGAAACCCGTAGAAGTTACTGAGGCTACTGAGACGTCGTCTACTGTGGAAGTAACTTCCTCTGAACATGAGATCGCAACAGTACCTAAAGTGCTAACAAAATCTCAGCTAAGAAAGGTCGACACTCCTGTTTCAACACCGGAATCCATTCAAACGCCTATAAAAGATAGAGTATTCTCAGAAGCTCAGTTCTGGAAAATGGATCCTGGTAATTTATCTCAAATAATGTCCGTGGAAATACAACACACACCTTCGGAAACATTTAAAATAGAAATTAAAGATGAAGTGCCAGTTGAAACATCACTTATGAAATCAGATGAACTATCTGAAAGTGTTGAGCCTATCCAATCTACTGCCAAATTCATCACTGAAGAAATATCATCGGTTGAAACCCAGATACAGGAACTTGAGGACACGATTGCTGAAGATCAGTCACTTGAGAGCAAAATGGCTGACTTGCAACGAGAAATTGAGGAAATGTTATTACCGGAAAATGATTCTTCACTCAGCGACAGTTCGCCCAAGGAATTGACTGATACCCAAACTTCCATTGAATACCAGTATGATGAACTACTGGATAACATGACTCCATCACTGGCTAGTCCTGAACCTGATGGCTTGGAACCTAAGTCAATTGAGGAACCAGTGCCTGAAGCACCATCAGAAGATAAAACCTCTAAACATGATGAAGAACTTGATGATAAACATATCAGCATGAGCATGATTGACTCACTACTTGACGATACTGAACCTTTATCTATGACTGAAACTCATTCCTTGGAGCATTCGGAAAATCTTTTAGTCACTCAAGAAGAAGATATTACTCCCAGAGACTTCAGTATAATTGATACACAATTAGTAACCAGTACCGCATTGCCAGATAAACCTAAAGTTGTATCGAAAGATGTTCTGGAAGAAATGATTAAGCAAACGATGGCTAAACAAGATACAACTGTTACTGAAGTTAAAGAAATAACAACTGTTACTAAAACTGAAAAAACAACTCCTGAAATTGAGTCGGGACCTGTTCTAGTTAAAGAAAACATTTTCCCATTTTTATTAGAAAAACTTGAAGATAAATCACCGGCACAAGTAACTGCATTTATTGAATCAGAAAAAAACAGAGAAAACCTCGTTTTTGAATCAGCAATAACTGAAAAAGCTTCTCAGAAAGATGATACACTGAAGAAATCAGTAACCTCTTTTATTGAAACAGAGAAATCACAAGACCAATCAGTCTCATCGGAAGCATCAAGAGCACCATCTGGAGAAAGGAAATTACAAGACGTCTTAAAGTTCACAGAAGAAAGTATCACTGAAAAAGAATCTGTTAGAGCCGATATTGTATCTAATGTCCCACTTTCTAACATTGATACCATTACTAACACTCTCACAAACCTAAAAGCGGATAAGTTTTGGACGGACAAACACAATGTTGATGATGCAGAATTACTATTAATCGAACGTAAATCTGTCGAGAAAATACTAACACCTGTAGACACTGATGAACCTCACATTGATGAAGGCATTAGCGTCGAGGAAAACATTATCAATGACAATTCCTTCTGGCCTGAAAAATACTTATACCATGACGCTGAATGCCAATACTTCCTTTCATTGGCTCGTAAAACCAAATCACCCACTAATGATACCACGGAAATAGAAATTAAAGATCAAAACGATAAGGATAGAGACCATGGCGGAAGCTCTGGTCACTCTTCTGAAGGCGAAGAGCCAAAAGACTCATCTGGTTCACCTTATGACCCCGACTACATATCCATGGACCTACCCGGTGGCATATGTAGTTGGAAAGATAAATCTTCATACTTGAGCGTCGAAACACCTGTTGTTGATGACGTTGTGGACAAGCCTGTGTCTAGGGAGGATATACTAACCACCCTGCCCATAGCACCAGCCCCATCCTCATCCAAACAGGAGCCGGAGGAGACGCCACTGAGGACAGCAAAGGTGACTGACCCACAGTCGTATTGTACGATTTTTAAATATCTACTATATGTTTGGCATGATATAATTACTAAATTCTTAATTTCACATATTACGAAGCTCTGTATTGTGATGTATTTAGCCACGCCGCAGCTCGTCTTGTAGTGCCACATTTTGGCGTGCACTGTAAATTATTACAGTAGAATAGTAACGCATTTTATTAGTCGTTAATTTTTGTATTGTGTGAATTATAATACTCTAGTCATCTCTAGTCATCTCTAGTCAGATTTGAACTTGTCTAGTCTTTGTCAGTCATCTGATATTTTATTGTAATAAACATTAAAAATAACGTGCATTGTTTTATTTACAAATGATAATAGTTTTATTTTTACTATTTACGATGATCAGTGTTTACCCCCGTCAAAATTTGGCTACTACGAGACGATAGACTGTTGCCGCTTAAATGAGGAAGTTTTTATAGAGAGTCTGTATTTGGGCATTGAAAGTTGATGAAAACTGCAACCCAGAACAAACAAGACTCCAAAGTCTGCAATCATAGTAATTTACAAAGAACTTTGACAAATTCTGCAATTTAATTTGAAAGTTTTGCTAAGGTCAGTCATATTTTTTGCTACATTTTGAATTTCAGTAGTTTAGTTTGCAAGACCTCTTAATATGAATGGTCCAAAATTATTATGAATGGTAATTTTCAAGTTATTTTATCTGTATTGTTTTGAATGTCTTGTTCAAAGTATATAAAAGCATCCAGTCGTTCTAAAATTAGACCAGAATTGATAGTGGATTATCCTTATTTCAAGTGTTCCGTACCGAATCCGCTCCAAGCTTATCGGTGTGAATGCCACACGCCTCACCACGCTGCTATTGACAATTAAAACTAACATAAAGTAGTAGTTTATGGGGAATTAATTTGTAGATAATATTATTTTCTTAATATTTCAAAAGATCCCAAAATTAAAAACACAATCTATAAAGAAATTACTTAAAAATTAAATTCTCCATAACTACCACATTTTTTCAAAATTGAACCTCACTTTCCAAATCTCTTGCATTGAAGAATATATATGTTTCCAAAACACAATATATACAGCTATTTGGAATGCCAAATTCTTTAATATCACGCGACCACGGTACAGGGCACTTGTTTACCAGACTGACCGGCTTTTGTTTTATCGATAGTCCAGTAACTGTCCCACTTTGCAGACTTCTAAAGTTCGCATGTCATGCCAACATTGTTATGAACTAAATCGATTTTTTGTTGTTGTTGTTTTTGTTGTTGTATTGTGCTCCTAACCTCCACCTAGTCCATCGGAATGATCACGTGGACTGTTTGACCCTTCAATATGTTTTTAGACGATATGGAATCAAAAGTTTCAACAAGTTAAAAGTTTGCAATTGTAACTTATCATAGATTAAGACTAGATTTGGATTAACTGGGCCTAAACTTTAAATTGACGGAAATTAATGCTTAAAAGCAAACTCCGTCCCAAATGAAATAAAAACGTAATTTTTATGTAATAAAGTTAATTTTACTTCTGCGCTCATTCTGCAGTTTACAAGCCGTGCATAAATTCTAGCTTTATTCGTAATGAATGCCTACGTTCGTTTCCTCGAGTATGCGAACCCATAATTTATGTTTTGGCCGTTATCCAAAACGATTGGTCCAGAGATGTATTTAATCATGATTTACTTCCTCACGTGAACTGATAGTGCATGTTGTTTTACATTTTAAAATACTACAAGATGATCGCTGATTTTATTATCCCAAGTAACGTCATGTGAAACTCATTTTAGAATGGGCCAATTATGATGCGTTCCATTTCCTTAGTTTGTTTGCAAATGACAGTTTATTATCAAAATCTGCAATATTTTTGTCTGTTAGCTTGATTTAAATAAGCCAATGTAAACTGAAACTTTTGATTCCAAGTCTCTATTTTACAAGAGTGTTTTGCTAATAAAACCGTGTGTTCTCAGGATGAATTATCTAACGATATAGAAACTCTGCTAGAAGAAATAAGAGATGTACAAACGCGGTTATCGGACCTGCCTGATGAGAGTCTGGAAGCCATGGAGGAAGGTCTCAGGGTAAGTCTCACTGTATATACGCCATTGATCAACATAACAGACCCGAATTCCCACTGACGTAGAAGATGCTAAACATAGATTCGCTATCTCGTAATACAAATTGGTTTCAAGCAGACTTCATATGAATCTTCATTCAAAATTGCCCGGATAGCTGCCTTATAAACAAAACTAGAATTCAGTTACGTGACGTTGGGAGTTGGGAGTTGTAAAGATGCAGCTACAGCTGTTTATTTCGCGCAACTCTTAAGTGATGAGCGAAGAAAGTAGGTCACTGTGACTCTCCTTACAGATACACAGTAACTGTTATTTGTCACTTAAGACATTACCTTCTTCATTCCTAAGTTATACGAAGCTTAAGCTAAATATGGTGACCTAAATTTTTACCGCTGTTCACCGTTAAATGATTGTTAACAGAACTTTAATGAAGCGCAGCGTTGTTTCTGTTATCAGTATCACTATTTGAGACGTGACTGATACCTCAGACATTTAATTGTTCGTCAACAAAATACTTCAGTTCTGTCATCTCCCAACAGTGCTGTGACCTTGACAGTGAGTTAGTCCATATATTGTGATGTTTCACCAAATGATGTCACCTGTGCGTTACGACATAGAGTTAATAATAATGTTAGTGTTTGGCTTCTCACAGGGCACTAGTAAGTGAACGAACGCAGTGCAGTCGATACGATTACGAATTATTCGAATGAAAATTATTTTACGAATGAAGATTTTTTAGGGATCGATTTAATCGATTGTTTTTCGTGAAGTGTTTAAAGTGCTAGTGGTTTTATTTTTGACAGGTATTTTTTTGTTTATTTATTTTGACCGTTGTATAATTAAGTTATTGATTAGAAGTAGCCCCTCAGTGAACAATTAAAAATAACTTAAGGATATTCAATTAGGAATATTCTATTAGGATAACGATGTCTGGTAAATATAACTGATTCTTCATTGATGGGGTGTTTCAAATCAAAGTACAATTTAAAGGCACGACAACCCCAGAAATATCTGGAACAGCTATTTATCATATACAATACAGTATCCGCAGTCTGTTCAAAACCCATTGAGCTCTATTCTATTTTATGTCCAGTATTCAACAGACCCCTTTGGATTGGTCATTGCCAGTCAATCATGTGGAACGGTCTCGGTACATAAAATGTATTGTTAAGCCCGGAATCACTGTTCACTGTGGTCAATTAGACTTCACTTAAATGACCATACCTGACTTCCGACCCGTAGTATATCAATATGGTCTGATAAGTTAAATGATATGACCTGAATTTGACTTTTGCTCTGAATCAGTATTCGCTAAGGTCTGAAATGGTCAATTATCAGGATTTGACTTTTAACCTGAATCAACATTCAAATAATTATTTGCACTATGCTAATGTTAGAATTGCACATTGAGTTGACAAACGTCGTTGACACTACTATTTCTGAGTAGGTGCCTTGTTTACCATCCCACGCAAGTAAAGTTGTAAGAGGTATAGTAAACAAGAATTGTGATTTACTATTATATTACATATGTCTACAATAAGACCGTACATTTTAAACCATTTCTCACACAGTTCCTAGACCATTTGTTTAACATCAACTGACATTGGCATTTAAGCATTGTAATTATAAATTAGACAACGTTTGTTTTAGTCAATATATTTGTCCAAGAAACAGTGTTATTCCGTGTTTTCGGTGTTTCTTAGCTGAGTGGTACATGTTTACTTCATAAATTCTGTAAGCAATGTCCAAGTTTCTACATATTAACGTAAATTTCTTGTTGTTTATGTCCATTATATTCAATACAGTACTTCGTGACATATTAATCGGTATTGAAGCGATTCCAAGACTATCTATCTATACCTAACATCAGCGCATCAGCTGTTGATTTAGGCATGACGGCATTCTTAGAGCGATCATTTCCAAAAACAATGTTACGAATTTGATTTCAGGTTGCCACGGTCTGTTTAATGACATCAGCTCCTAATTTATTGTTGGTCATTTGTATTTTGGGAAGAAGAGGCATGTGGTGTTTGATAATTCCTAAATCAATTATGAACATAATTAGCCAAATGTGATCTCACTGGACTCTGGCTTTTTATGGGAGCGCGCTGTTATGCACCACGCAGGCTTATAAGCCTGAATATATCATGTTTTCAAATAGGATATGTCGTTTTCCTCACGATGTTTTCTATCACTGTCTCTTGAAATAGAAGAACTCAGTGATCCTTTCCAACTTACTTCAATGCACATTCTTGTACTGCCCACGTATACATGAGTCTCTTACGCCAACAAAGTATGAACATCCAAGATACTCGTTAAAAGATAATTTTAACTGAGTCGTTAAAACTAATACGATCTATAAACGACGTCCCATAAAGTTAACGAGTTCCGCACTACAAGTAGAAAATAGTTTGTTAGACACATGGAAGCTCGATGAATCATTTTCACGTGTGTTTCTTGCAATTTGCATTACTCGTAAGGTGGTGACT
Organism: Lithophane semibrunnea; assembly: GCA_947363905.1. Classification (NCBI taxonomy): domain Eukaryota; kingdom Metazoa; phylum Arthropoda; class Insecta; order Lepidoptera; family Noctuidae; genus Lithophane; species Lithophane semibrunnea. The sequence goes on from OX376185.1 coordinate 1,279,150, forward strand.
GCATATTTGTGACCTTCATTTGTCCTGACGAGGCAACGAATTTCCAGAACTAAGTATATGATATGTTTGTAACTTTGTACCTTAAAGTAGTTATTTATATTGTACCTATTGTTTTCCTTGTAAATGAGGTGGCGGCCATTTGCATATATTCTGTTTTGTTTGTGCACCTGCCATGTTTGACAAAACATGTGTTAAAAATCCAATGGCACTACCTAAATCCACCTCTGTACAAAATTGTTTGGTGAATTTGAATTCTCTTATTAAAAATCTTACATTCATTCACTGGCAGAAAACGCATGACTGGGTCTAGGAGTATGAAATTTTGCATAGGGGTTCCATTAGTAATGAAAGTGAGCACTATGAATGAAAGTGTGAACTATGAAAATTACAGGGGTTTAACCCCTGTAATTTTCAAAAATCCATAGGGGAAGAAAGTTTGTATGGAATGTCGTCATTTTGCCGATGTGAATGCTATCCACACGGCTTGTAAATCAATAAATTCTCCTCTAAACACTCGCATTGTAATTAACTAATACTTCCTTACTTATAAACGCATTATATCAGGTGAATAGTTACACACCGATTTCTCTCTATCAGTCGTTAGTAATTTGACTTTCGGAAGAAGACGACAAAGCGTTGTGTAACTATACAGACGCTATACCTACAACGTTTATTAGTAAGGAAGATAGGGTATTGTTATGAATATCATCATCAAAATACATTGTATCATTGATGACTCTGCCGACCCCACAGAGATAGTTAGTAATTCAATATGAATTATACATACAATGTTTGTTTAATTTTTATTAGCCTATGACATAATTTGTATGAGCAATAGCATGTTTTCCAGCTCACATCACGGATATAATTAGAATTTTTCTAAGAAATTATGACGCCATGATTATTTTTGGTTTATCTCTATCATTTAGTGTGTGCGATGCATTTTAGTGAGATAATAGTGCGACAGTGTTTTTTTCACCTTCGGTATCTATTTGTCAATATTAAGCTTCAATAATACGTTTCTGTGTCAGTAACAGGGTTGTGGAGGTCAGATAGGCGCTCTATATCAATCAATCTGCCTAGTCTTTTCCCAACTAGTTGGGGTCGCATAGTTTAACTGAATGCGGCTGAATAACAGTATTTTTCATGGAGAAAGTGCCTATCTGACTTCCATAACCCAGTAACTGGGTAATACGATACCCCTTGGTAAGACAAGTTGTCAGACTTTCGGGCTTCTGAAGACTCGTAACGACTGTCAAAGATCCAGGAATGAGACCCGGGACCAACGGCTTACCGTGCTTACCTAGGCACAGAGGAGTCTCGGTATGTAAAGCTGGTCACTTATCGTATGTAAAGTTTGTCACGGACCAACCCCGGCAAGCGTAACTTAACCTGATGGATCGACCCGTGCGGCTGTTATTAGTCGCTCTATTTGAAATAATGGTATTCAGCTGCATTCAGTTAGACTATTAGAAATGAATAGGTTTCTGTTTATACATAGTTTTAAAATCTTCTTATAGCGCATGTTTTTATCTTGGTTTAAAGTACCTATTCTTGCCCCTGGAAGTACCCATTACCTTCGTTAGTGCCAGTTGGTGCCATCCGTCGTCACTTTCAAACCACTAAATACATTTGGATGTTACTACTCATGTGATTTCTTCACTGTGTTTATCTTCAGTTAAACCCAGCTATAAATTGTGTAAAACGTTCATGTTTGAAAAACAACGTTGTTTTTTTATTCTGTAGGTCACGTTACTGCCCTAAATCTGCGTAGTTGTAAGCTCTCGTATGCTATATTTTTAGTCATTCAAATTATATGCGTAATAGTAAAACACTCAAACTGTACATAACCGGCGACAAGTGGGTGTATAGTAATACATCAAATCTGCCCACCCTCCCGTGGAAAACAAGCGTGATGATGGATTATCTGATATGTGTAACTGTAAAATAATGCAAAGTTTTAGCTCAGCTTGGCCTTTCTTTCTTCTTAAACTCTCATACGTTTCCGAACGTTCGCCTAAATATTAAATTACTAGCATGTAGCTTATGATAATCAACTCTCCAATATTACTAGACTCACTGACAAAGAAAACACCTCTTATCAGATATAACGTATATACGAATTCAACTTTGTATAATACGACTTAAAACTTACCCTTTTTCGTCCATGAATTTCAGGAAGGCATCACAATTCTAGTCAAGTGCGAGGAAGCAGCCGAGATCCTGGAAACGAAGATCATGGAGTACCGGCAAGAGTCGGAGGTGCAGTCCCTCATCAAGGAACTGGTGGTCATGAAGGCCAGGATACAGAAGCTACTGACCCAGGCAAGAGACGGCATAAACATCATCCAGGTAAGAAAGGTAACTCTTTCAACTTTATTTTCTGTAGGTGGTACTAACTGGTTCGTTGATTTTTTATTATTAACACTTTCATTTATGTATTTATATAAGAGAATATTAATTTGAAATAACAACAGATGTTTAAGAAATTAACCTATCGTAATTTGCACGCCAAAGCCAGTCTTGAGCCGAAGAAACTTTAAATGTAGTTGAAAATATGCATCGACAGTACAAAAATAAATATATTAAGGTTTCAAACATTCTATGACATGCAGTTTAACTAGCGTTGTAACAAAAAAATTATAAAATATAGGTATACGTATTTTTATCTGATTTATAAGATGTTAGTTAACGTTCAAATTAAACATTTCAGGACGCCAAAGTGGAGATGGCTCGTCAAGCGAAGGAGGTTGAAGAACACAAGGAGAAGATCGCCAAACTGGACAAGTGGCTCGAAACCATCAACAACGGGCTCAAAGAAACCACCGTGCAGTCCGAAGTTCTCACTGAAGAGGATATTATTAGATATATTGAAGTGTACGAGCGCTACATCAGGGAATACGAAGAGTATGAGATTATACTGAAGTCAATAACTGTGATAAGTCATGATGAATCTAGTCAGTCTTTGAAGGTGAGGTTGAGTGCGACGCAGAAGGCGTTAGAGGAAACGAAGCATCTAGTCATTATAGAGATTGAGAGGTTAAGGCAAGTGTTGTTGCACATAAGAACGGCGCCTGAAGTGGTCGAAGACGACATCTCGCAGACTGATAGGACGATCGACTCAACGTCGATGCCCGAAGAAGTCGTCTCACCAAGAGAAAGTGAAGTAATCAAAGAAAAAGAACCGTCACAGAAAGTACCATCTAAACAACCCTCTGTTGAAGAGAGTGTGAAAGTAACAGTACATGAAAGTAAACCTAGTCAGCCCGAACCAGTCCAAATCCAGGTTGTGAAAGAAACTGTGACAATGGAAACTCAAACCGGCAAGAGTCTCATGTCAGAACCCCCATCTGTGTCTGACAAGTCTGTCATATGCCAACCTGACGCCATCATCACCCACGACGTGGCCATTACATGCGCTCCTCCCATGGAAATGGCAGTACAAACTAGTGAACCTCACTCCGAAACTCAAGAAATTCTTGAAAACATCCAAGTCAGACAGACGATTTCTGACGGCCATGAGACTATTGAAATTGCCAGCCGACCTGTGACAAGAGAGCAAAGACTCGACGAGAAATCGCTACTCGTTGATGCTAATTACAGAGATGACAACTTCAGAAAAGACTCACAACTGAATATCACACATAGCTTGCCTCAGTCCTTCGAGACGGTTATGGTAGAACCAGATGAAACGACCACAGAAGTCGTAGTAGATGCCGACGGTACTAGAAGGATTATCGTGAAGAAAGTCCGAAAGACACTGGTCACAAGGCAGCAGATAATGCAAAGCCAACAACATGAATCTCATATATTGTCAAGTGATCTCCCACTCGACCAGGCGTACTCTCAAATAGTGATAAGAGATGAAAAAGCAGGAACATCTACTACTTTAGAAGATGGTGGAGTACAACACATGGAATATCAGACCTACGGAGGCCAGGTTTTGACTCGCTTACCTGGAGGTGAAGTTACTATTCAGGAGTTCACATCTAGGCCTGATATGACTATCACTATGGAAAAAGATATGGATCCAGAACAGATTCTCTTATTAGCCGAGGGTCAAGAACTACCTCAAGTTCAAACATCCACGTCAAGTGTGACAGCTGTCGTTCAACAAGTCACTAAGAGAATCGTCAAGACTCGAAGGCGTATCATCCGCCGTGTGGTTATCATCGACGGTAAAGAACACGTAACTGAGGAAATTATCGAAGAACCTGACAATGTTGAAGTCGTTGAAGAACAGATCCCGAGGGTATCCATCAATGTGAGGGAAAGAGGCGACGTTCCACCCACAGTAGATGAAGGTGATGATGATGGTAAAGATGATCACCCTGCGCTTCCACCTCGCAAGGATGATGAATCTTCACGGGGAGATAAACCAAGAGATGACAAGCCAACAGGTGACAAACCTGATGACAAGGCTAAAGACGACAAGCCTGACGATAAGCCCAAAGATGACACAGATCAAGGCCAACAAGTAGATGAACCAACCGAGCTTACCCAAGCCCAACAACTTGAGAAAATGATGCAGGACTTCATTCAAAAAGAAAGCAGTGGTCATCGCACCCACTTCACGAAATCCACTACCGTGCGATCCTCACAAGAACGTGAAAGCACTCCAGTTAAAACTGTAACAGTTTCTGAGTCCTTCGAAATTCTACCTGACGACGACGTCCATATTCAGGAACCTGATGAAACTACCTACATAGTTCAAGAACCACATGAGGGTCAGTCGACTATTATTACTGGAGGAATGCATCATTCAACCTTCGAATCTTCCTCCACTAACGTGGCTACAGTAGTGCAGAAAGTCACTAGAAAGATCACAAGGACAAGAAGACGTATCATCAAGCACATAACAATAATTGACGGTAAAGAACATGTCACAGAAGAAGTGATTGAGGAACCTGATGATATTGAAGTCATTGAAGAGGAACCTAGAGTATCACACAGCATTCAAACTGAAGGTGTTAAAACAAAACGCTTAAGAATTATCAAACAAGTACAGATCATTGACGGTAAAGAGCATGTCACCGAACAAATCGTTGAAGAACCGGATGATGAGTACATTCCAGATTCGACTATTACCACTGAAATTGATGTCAAATTAGGCAAACCTGATGTATTGGAAGTTATTCAGGAAGATGTTACAGGTGAATTACCGAAAGTCACTAAAGCGACCACAGTCACAGTAGGTCCTACGCAAAAAGGAACAACCATTGTTGATGTAACAAAGAGCTTGATTGGCAAAGAAAGCGAACATTTCGCTGAATCAAGGCCTGAAGTAAAACACATTATTCAGACGGTAACTGAAGAGATAATTCCTAAATCATTTGAACAAACAAGTGATCAACCAGATACATCAGTCAAAATTGTCAAAGAAACTATCCAATTTACCGAGCCTGACGTAACTACCATTACAACGTCTGAACAACCAGATATGTTTTCAGCAACTACAACAACAAAACATTTCACATCTCAGTTCACTACTGTGGCTTCTACTGATTCACATAAGGACACAAGTCTGATTGACTTCACTAAGAGTTTGATTGGCAGCGAGATGGTGCATTCATTTGTTCCAGAGGACTCTTCAAAGAAACCTGAACATGACCAAACGCCTGTCCTCAGATCTGGACCAGACGCAACAGTGACTACTAAAACAGTTACAGTAACCGGTCCAACTGAACAATCCAAAACGAGAACAACTATTACTACTTCTGAGACATCAGTTCCTGAATACACACAAAAGGAAACTGTGACAGTTGTCACTTCTACTGAACCAGTACCTACTGTCAAACCAAGTGAAGTAGAGAAACCACAAGTTGTAGCACATGTGCCAAAAGACAAGGGTCCAGAACCTGATGCAGTGATTCAAATGATTCAAGAAACTGTACAATCTACTGAACCACAAATTACCGTTACTAAGAAAACGACTAAAACAAGCAAAATTACTGAAATCGACAGTGATAAACCAGTAATCACTGAAACGGTAACTAAGACTGTTGTAACCAAAACTCCTGAAACAAATGGATTCAAAGATACAAGTCTCATTGATATTACTAAGAGTCTGATTGGTAGTGAAATGGATCATTCTGCGGTTTCTAAAATACCAGCCTCACCTGTGAAAGTACCACTAAAACCAGAGGAAATCAAAGAGGAACTACACAAACCAGAAGAAATTAAAGTGGTTTCTCAGAAACCAGAAGAAATTAAAGAGGTTCCTCAACCAAAAGAAACTAAGAAGGTTCCTCAGAAACCAGAGGAAATTAAAGAGGTTCCTCAGAAACCAGAAGAAATCAAGGAGGTTCCTCAAAAACCAGAAGCCATTAAGGAGTTCCCTCAGAAACCAGAAGAAATTAAGAAAGTTCCTCAGAAACCAGAAGAAATCAAAGAAGTTCCATTGAAAGAATCTAAAGTTCCTAAAGAGGAACCATTCAAACCGGTAGACGAAAAACCATCAAAGGCAGAAGAGTTTAAACCAAAAGTAACTGTTGAAATGAAATTAACTGAACAATGGTTACCCGCAAAGGATGTTCTCACAGAGCCTAAAGTAGTTGGTACCTTACCTAAACAACCAACAACGATCACTGAGACTACAAGTCAAACACAAAAGGACACGTCACTTTTCGATATAACAAAGAGTTTCCTTGGAACTGAAATTGATTATTCTGCGATCCACAAAACACCAGAAAAAGCTAAAAAGGAAGAACCCATTCCTGAAAAACGGAAAAAAGAAAAGAAAGCTAAAAAAGATAAGGTAGTTCCTGAGAAACCGAAAAAGGATGAGGCACCTAAAAGTGAAGATTCAGTTAAGGTTAAATCTGGCAAAACAGTCACTACTACAACTCAACAAGATATAACTACTACAACAAGTGTTCAGGAAAGTAAACCTACCATTGAAACACTGGTTTCCAAAACACCTGAAGCAGTAAAAATTGTAAAGGAAACCATCCAAACCGAACCTCTAACTACTATCACAACTGAGGACATTTTTGAACCTGAACCAGAACTGGCTCAAGCTGTAGAAGTAACTGATGTCACCCCTGAAGTACCTAAAGATACAAGTTTCGTTGATCTTAATAAGAGCTTCATAGGCAGTGAAATGGACCATACAATAGTGTCTAAAATACCTGCTGTACCTGTAACAAGAGAGGAACAACTTAAAATGGCTGTTGAAAATATAGAAAAACCTGAACCTTTGTCGCAAGTTAAAGAAACTGTAGATGTTATCCCAGAAATTGTTACCACAACAAAAGTAACTGAAAAAGTAGACGTTACTAAGACATTGGGTAAGGATGTAATATCAAAACTTGAACCTAAAAAACCAGAGGCATCTGCAGAGGAACTAAGAGTTACAGAAAAACCTATACCTGTCGAAGGTAAAAAACTTCCAGAGAAGGCAAAATCTCCTGAAAAACAAGTGGTATTAGAGCAGAAACCTAAAGATGCCAGCGTACAATTCATTACACAAGAAATAACAGAACAAACGGGCGTGACACAGTTCAACATTTCAGAACTAACTAAACAAATGTTGGAGAAAGAGAGCATTCATGCTGAAACTATTCACTCTCCTGTTAAAACTGAAGAAAAGCCTTCAGAAGAAATACCATCTGATATTCGTAAAGATATTTCCCAGACTAGCATCAAAGAAGTAACTCAAGTATCTACAGGTACTGCCACAGAACCTAAGGACCCAGTAAATCCTGATGAAAAACCTTCGTCAGTTTATATTTCTATCAAAGAACAGCCAATACCAGAGAAAAAAGAAGCTGTACCTTCTAAGCCCAAGGAAGTAAAGCCTCAAGAACCAATCGTGAAGGAACCTGAAAAGGACATTGTTAAACCTGAAGAACCAGTTGAAAGGAAGCCTGAAGTAATTAAACAACAGCCTATGCCAGTTCCTGAAGAACACAAACCAGTATCTATAGAAGATGGTTTCCTTCAAACTGAAACTGTCAAACCACAGATTGGTATTGTCGAATTGACTAAAGAATTTGTCATCCAAGAAGGCTCGGATAAGTATGAACGAGTTCCTGGAATTTCTGAAACTATTAAGACTGAGGTTGAAAAGATTGTTAGTCATAAAACTACTGAAAAGGCACCAACACAGTCTACAGTCGAAGTGGAGACATTGAAAGTAGGAACAACTATTTCTGAATCTGATGTCACTGAAGTTCCAGTGGCACCAGAAATGTCCTACATTAGACAGTACGAGCCCCAAGTCCAAGGTTCATCTGACAGTGTCAACAAACTCTTGATGACGTTCGGCCAGCCCGAAAAACAAGATGTTCCATCTCAAACAACTGAATTTGTTGGTCCTGCACAACCTTTGAGAGACAGACCTGGTACTAAATACGACGTTTCAATGTTGCTGCAATCCGAGCGCTTGGATACTGATCTGAGAGGTTTCAAACCTGATACCCAAGTTACACAGACTGATAACCCTGAACAAACAGTCGATATTTCATTGGCTTTGACTAAATATCGTGAAGCAAAGAAGGTGGAACCTAAAGTAAAATATGACTTAAAGGTTGAACATTTTGAAGCTGAACCAATCATTGTGAAGAAAGACATTGAAGTGATTTTGCCAAGTGAAGTTAAAATCACTAAAGAAAAAGTCAAAGTTCCTGTGGCTGACGTAGTAGCCGAGCAACCTAAAGCAGAACTCACACCAGAATCAGTCAAAGAACCTAAAAAGAGTAAAAAGAAGAAGAAGCATAAGGCTGGTTCAACTACCAGTGAGTCGACTGAAATTGAAACTGACAAGAGTATTGCAGCTTCTGACAGTTCATCTCTCAGTCACTACGTGGAACTTCCCACGTCACCACCACGCGAATCTCCGACACCAACAGAAGAAGTGTTAGAACCAGTTGTGGTACAAGAAGTTGTTCCGGAACCGGTCAAAATACCTTCACCAGTCGTTCAACCTTCACCAGAGCCTGTTGTAGAAGTTCCTGAAGAACCAGTTATTGAGGAACCTCAAATACCTGAAAAAGTAGAAACACCGGAGGTACCTTCCATTGAAGAACCAGCAATACCTGTTATTGAAGACTCGTATGTAGAATCAGAATCTCTCACTATCTCAGAAGAACGAGGATACGAGGCTGAAGACATTTCTTTAGGACCAATAGCAACACCCGATACGAAGAAAAAACATAAGAAACGAAAGCCTCATGGAGTTAGTGAGGAAACCGCATATCCAGTAATTACAACTACTGAAACTGATGACACTACTGTGACAACACCAGTAGAGATGCTAGAACCCTCAAAGAAGGGCAGAGATAGGAAACGCAAGAAGAAGGTTCCTGTTCAACCAGCAAAGTCTCCTTCAGAACCTGGTGTTGCATCGGAACCTGTAGTGGAACCAGAGCCAGAACCGGAGGTTAAGCCTGAAAGTCCGAAACTCGGAACCGAAGTCGAAGCTTCATCACCGAAAGAAGAATCATACCACACTATAAGTGAAACCTCCGACATAACAACTGTTAAAATCGTGGAAGAGTGCGTTCAAAGCAGTCCAGAGACTGCTGAGAGAGAAGTAGGAACGATCCTCAAATTCCCTGTTCCAGTAGTCGAAGAAATTGCAACCCAAGAATACTCTATTCAAACATCTCCTGAAGAAACTGAGCCTATCGAGGAAGTACCAAGACCGGAAACATCTGATATTGAACTTCAGACTACACCTACATCTATGACCGAAGTCATAACACAAACAACGCCAGTAAAAGATAAAGAAGCTCATACACAAACAATCGAAGAAGTAACGACTGTAGTTGAAAAACTAATGTCAGATACTGAAATACAAACGAGCAGGTCTGAAACTCCTGAACAAATCATACAACTTGAAGCCACAACTCAGGTTATTCCACATGACATCGTCACTCCTGAAGAAAAGTTCTCACAGACTTCACCAGTCGTTGAAGAACCTGTTGTTATTGAAAAATCTATAACACCTGAAATTATTCGAGAATCACGAGAAATTCAAACATCTCCATTACCTGTAGTACAGAAGGACGAAAAGAGTACTGAAGTGGTGGTAGAGACGACTGAAACTGATATTCAAACAGTTCAACAAGAGATTACAGAACAAGGAACTTCGACTACTCCTATTAAAGAGAAGGAGTTAACAGAGATGGGTATGCAAACGCCAGAGGTCCCACTTGTTAGTACTTTCACTCAGTCTGATACACCTGAACCAGAGCCTGTAATAGAGGTACCTGTACCAGTAGAAGTACCTGCACTACCTGCACTTGAAATCAAGAAAGAAATCATCACGGTTGACAGTACGCAGCAAACGACACCAAGAGAAGAGGTAGAAGCTCCGAAACTTGAAATAAAGGAGATTGAAACTGTTGAAACTTCTCAGCAAACTACACCTCGTGAACCTGAGCCAATTGTAGAGGTGCCTGAAGTGGTGGAAGTACCTAAAGTACCATCACCACCTGTAGAGCAAGAACCTGAACCAATACCAGTCGTTGAACCCGTCATTGTACCTGTGGTTGCACCTGTGGTTGAACCTGTGGTTGAACCACCAAAGAAGGAAGTCGTAACAGTGGATAGCACACAACAAACGTCTCCAAGATCACCACCTGTAGAACTAGCTCCAGTGCCAATCCCAATACTAGACCTGGAAAGACGAGAAGTCATCACAATTGACAGCACCCAACAAACATCACCCAGGGTCTATTCTGAAGATTCTATCTCCACCTCCACGGATGAACCTTACGAAGTTCACCTCAGAGCTCAAATCTCAATTCCTCAAGCTACTACCGACTTTATTGAAAGTGAACGCTCGTTTGAAGAACCTCCTCAATCTATTTTGGGTGAAAAATACAAACAGAGGAAACGAAAATCAAAGAAGAAGACAGAATCACCTCTATTGCAATCACCCGAGAGTCTATCAGATCCAATCAACACTGAACTTTCTATGTCTGTGACACCGACTAGCGAAGATATGTCACTTAGAGACTCGTCTTCAATAGATGAGGGTATCTCTCAACTAGTCAGTCCGACGATGCCAAAGCAAACTCAACATAGATTGACCTACTCTGACGTAGTACAACGGTCTAAATCCAAATCACCGTCACCCACCAAGACTATCATACCTCAAAAGTCAGAAAAGGCTCGATTATTAGATGCTCTTGAAAAACGAACGCAATCAGTAACTGAACAGAAGACCATCCCGGATGATTCCATGACTGTTGCGTTGTTAGAACCGTCAGTAGAGCAATCTTACAACCTTGTCGTCAACAAAGAATTAGATGAAGTTAAAAATTCAATTGAAAGCAATGATCCAACTAGAACAGAAAGAAGCGTTATCATAGTTATTGAAACCATTTCAATCTGGTTAGAAGAGATACAATACAAGATCCAAAGACAGACTGTGAGTGGTGTAAAGTCAACGGAAGAAACCGAACGCCTTAAGTCACTGAAAAAACACGTTCAAAACCTAAAACACATCATTGAAGTGACGGAAGTGAACGAAGAAATCATTACTTTGATCGAAACATTAACGCGTCAAGTGGACGCGGTTAATACTTTGAACAGTCAAAGCTCGGTCAAAGTAAAAGAAGTGGAAAGTGAATGGATCAAATTCTTAGACGACACGGATAAACTCAGCGACGATGTCGAAGCAGTGAAAACTACACTAGACGATATCGTACTGTCGGAAATACCAACACAACAGAAATTGGAGAAGCTAGATGCAATTGAAACTACCAACTTGGATAATTTTGTGACCATCAGGAAAATGTTCAAGAGATGTCGCAGTCTCATCGAAGCGAACCCTAAGAGGGAGTGTCCAACTAAACTGTACAACGCTGACGATGATACTAAACAAGTTGAGAACACCATCAACACTGAAAGAGACAGACTGTTACAACTTGCATCTTTGGCAGAAGAATACGAACAGACTCTTCAAGACTTTGGACAGATTACTGATGTTGCAGAAGCCTTGCTAGACGGAAAGATCATTGTTTCTGACTTAGACCACCTACATGAGGAAATTCAAAAACACAGGAAATTCTTCGTAAACCTAAGCCATTGCAGAGCTATCCTTGAATCATTAGAAGACAACCTAGACAGTGAAACAAGAGCTAAATATTCGTCACTTCACAATTCTCTACACGATAGAGCGACAGTTATCATCGATAGGGCTGCGAGCAGAGCTCAACAAATGACATTAGCAGCATCAAGATGGTCGCTACTCCAACATGGTATGAAGGAAGAACGTCAATGGCTGGTTGTAGCTCAACAAAGAGTCCCAGATTTGAGCAATGTCACTTCAAGAGATCACGAACAGTACATCAACCTTTACCAGTCCATAAGCCTGGACGTGTCTCATCATTACGCCAAGATGTTGCGTCTCCTATCCATCACCGAAAGCCTACAGAACTTGATAGTATGTTCTGGTTTAGAAACTGAATGTTCCGTAGCACTAGACACATTGTTGAAGTTACAGGAGGATGTGGATTCCAGGTTAACAAGATTGAATGCTTTCAAAGAAAACTGGGTGACATACGACCTTCTTATCGACAGGATTGAAGGATGGATGAAGATTGCCAACAGAGAACTAGAGTTCATTACACCAGAAAATATCACAACCACTGGCAACCTCAGAAGATTCTGGGAATTGAAGGCACAACATGAAGTTTACAACAACTTAAAGAATGAATCAGGAGTACAATTCGAGAAGGCCTTAGAAATCCTACCAGTGTCTGACGAAATGGTACAGAGACAATTCTTCTCTAAGATCGAAGACAAATGGGGTGACTTGGCATCCAAGATCGATAACATCCACTCAACGGCCATCCAAAACATCTCAGACCGCGATGTATCTTCAGGAGAGAAGCTAAACATTCTCGAAGAAGAACTAAGAGAACTTCGCGCATCATTAGAGAGCCTTAAAGGTGTAATTAAGAGTGAAGACGAACTCAGCCTATATATTGAACGACTACAAGTCATGACTGGCCGTATAGATAGAATACAGAACGAACTAGGTAGGCTGATCCTATTACCCACCGCTGAATCTGAACGCGTTGGTGCTTTACTGACTCAGTCTGGTATTCTCGATGACCAGATAGCCGAAGAGCTTGAACGCAGCATGTTGTTAAAGGAAAAGATCATGCAAGTTCAAGCTGGTATACTCAGATGCCAGAAGTCTCAGCGCAGAGCGAGATTAACGCTGGAGGAGTGTGAAACGGCTGAAAGGTTGGGCAGTGATGTGGTGGAACGAGCTTCGGAGAACTGTGATAAGTTGATTGAGGAGCTGGCGTCACAATGGCGGGACATTCTGGTGTTGAGGCAGTCGTTACACACGCTGCCAACCAGTCTGCGGGTCGTCGTGTCGCCTACGGGCGTCGAGAAAGACATCTCTGCGCTGCAGGTAAATATTTACTAATCGTGAAATGATAGATTTCATTTTGAATGTTTACCCCTACTACTACCTACCTACCTACCCTACCCTACCTACCTACCTACTCTACCTACCTACCCTACCCTACCTACCTACCCTACCTACCAACCTACCTTACCCTACCTACCCTACCCTACCTACCCTACCCGACCTACCTACCCTACCCTACCTACCTACCCTACCTACCAACCTACCTTACCCTACCTACCCTACCCTACCTACCCTACCCGACCTACCTACCCTACCCTACCTACCTACCCTACCTACCAACCTACCTTACCCTACCTACCCTACCCTACCTACCCTACCCGACCTACCTACCCTACCCTACCTACCCTACCCGACCTACCTACCCTACCCTACCTACCTACCCTACCTACCAACCTACCTTACCCTACCTACCTACCCTACCCTACCTACCCTACCCTACCTACCCTACCCGACCTACCTACCCTACCCTACCTACCTACCCTACCTACCAACCTACCTTACCCTACCTACCTACCCTACCCTACCTACCTACCCTACCCTACCTACCCTACCCTGCCTACCTACCCTACCCTACCTACCTACCCTACCCTACCTACCTACCTACCCTACCCTACCTACCTACCCTACCTACCTACATCTACCTACACCTTCCTACATACCTGCCTACCCTACCTACACCTACTAAACGTACAAACCTTACCCTGAGAATAACGAACACAACAAAAAAGAATTATCCAAATCGGTCCAGCCGTTCTCGAGTTTTAGCGAGACTAACGATCAGCAATTCATTTTTATATACAACATTATTTTTTGTTTATGTTAAACCCGAAAAGGGGTCATTGTACTCATCATTTTGAACAACTTTTTCTATGAGACCAACTTTGAAATCGCGAAAAAAAAAATCAACTGTTCCATACACTTGTGTTCACTTAAATAGACAAAATGTAGGTATGGAAAATCAGTTTTTTTTTTTAACTAATTTTATATAAGAAGAAGAAGAAGATAAATTGTTTTCATTATTTATAACATATCTTGTCCTTTTTGAATCATCTAACCAATCTCCCCCTCAACAGGAAACCCACGCTGAACTAGAAGCGGCTTGCAGTGACCTAAGTGCCCGCCTCCGCGCTAAACTACATCTGTGGCGTCGGTTCGAGCGCCAGCTGGAACTGGTGCAGGGCGCGGTCAGGGAGGCCGACTACATGGTGGAGCTGCTGACTGTGCAGGGCCAAGTGGACTATGATAGACTGCTGAAGGCTACTGAGAAACTTGAGGTGCGTGGCCTTATTTTAGATTTTTTTATAACATAGCAATTTATAACATTAATCAAACATAAGGGAACATTTCAATACATTTTCAATCGTCTCCGTGCAACAGCGCGAACTATGCGTTATTGATTAGAACGTAAGGAATACAAAAGCTTCAAATTTTACAAATTACTTTACAAGTGTTATAGAATACCCTTTAGGCTAATACCTACTCGACCCAAATGAATGGGACAGCTGATAATAAAAGGTCTTTACCTATGAAATTGCCGTTCTGCAGTACTGGCCATTTCAAATCAAAATAATTTTTGTTTGGCTAAGAATTCTAATTTCAAATTAATTTTATTTTAAAAACATGGAATTCTTTTTTCAAAAGAAGTCATTTGTTTAATGATTAGTGTTACATTTTCATCGCATTTCAATCTTTTTCGTCATCATGGATACGTTAAAAATTCGAGTAATTATGGAATATGAGTACCGTCGTGGCAGCAACGCGGCACAAGCGGCACGCAACATCAACGACGTTTACGGAGCTAACACTACAAACCAACGCACCACCTGTTATTGGTTTGCTCGCTTCCGTTCTGGAAATTTCGACCTGAAAAATGAACCTCGCGGTCGTCCGAAGACTTTGGTCGACAATGACGAATTAAAGGCGATTGTGGAAGCTGATGATACACAATCTACGGCTAAATTAGCAGCAGCTTTCGACGTTAGCGTCAAAACAATATTGGACCATTTGCGTCAAATTGGCACGGTAAAAAAGCTTGACAAATGGGTGCCCCACGAACTCAATGATCGCCAGCGCGAAGTACGCGTCGAAGCGTGTCTTGCACTGCTCAACAGACACACAAATGAAGGAATTTTGAACCGCATTGTTACCTGCGATGAAAAATGGATTCTGTTTGATAACCGCAAGCGCTCAGCAAGTTGGTTGGATCCTGGTTCAGTACCTAAACAATGCTCTAAACGAAAACTTACCCATAGAAAAGTGATGGTCACTGTTTGGTGGTCTAGCGCCGGTGTGATTCATCACAGCTTCTTACCAAACGGGCATTACTGCAGATGTGTACTGTGAAGAACTGAACACAATGATGGAGAAGCTGGCACATCTCCAACCAGCATTGGTCAATCGCTCGTCTCCGCTGCTGCTGCACGACAACGCGCGACCTCATACTGCACAGCAGACGTTCTCCAAGTTGCAAGAACTGGGGTTGGAAGCTCTCCGTCATCCGCCCTACTCACCAGACATTGCGCCTACAGACTACTACTTTTTCCAGAATTTGGATAACTTCTTGGCGGGAAAAAAATTCAATACCCGAGAGGCAGTACAAAATGCCTTTAAAGAATTTGTTACCTCCCGTCCAGCTGATTTCTTTAAGAAGGGCATCAATAAACTGCCACTGCGTTGGCAAAGATGCATTGATTGCATGGGTGATTACTTCGATTAATACAAATAAAAAATACATGAAAAAAATTCGTTTAAATTTTTTCATACAAAACGACAATTTCATAGGTAAAGACCTAATATTTTCGCGATTACGATGTTGGTTCAATAGAGAAAATTGTTCAGTTTGATGGTCTCTACCACAGCCTTTCATCGTTATGTTCCACTACAACCGGACAAAATAAAAGCCCCTTTCTATTCTTTCTACCGGCTACGATTCTGTGCTATTTCTTGCTAACTTATTTTCCAAGGCTAAACACGAACCCGAAAATCATATCGAATATACAAGGTGTCAGGGTAAACACCGTTGTCACTCAAATTAGGGTAGTTGACTTAAATATTAAAATAAATGACCGATTAACAACAAAAAAAACGTGATTTTCATTAAAAGATTTTAAAAAGTTTCTATCCGACACCGTGCTCGCTAGCAAAATAGCTGACCTCAGTCAGTCAGCTATTTTGACTGAGGGAGGGGTCGCGCTCACGGCCGGTCAGGTCATGTGCCGCGCCCCCCACCTTTGTTAAGACGCAAGTTCGTTGCATAGTGCATAGGGTGAAAGGGTGAAATACTCTAGAGGAAAAATGTAAAAAAAAAACTGTGTTGACCCTATGTATTATCATAACTCTTAAAGGCCTGTATGGCCAACCTTGGATAGGTTCCGTGAAGATCATCTGACAGATAACTTCAAAAAACTACTGATGAGGGTGCAATACTGAGGCGGTTCCGATTCTTGCAGGGTTTTCTTATTCAGAGCATTTAGTGGCAAAATCTGGTGTAAGTCTTTGCTGCCTTCCCTTCGCCATTTTATTTATTTTAAAAATATCTTTTACTTTCTCCAACAGACCCTAAGCGAGTCGCTATCACGTCGTAGCGGCGAGCTGGTGGGCGAGCTGAGCGCGGCGGCGGCCCCGCTGGAGGCGTCCAGCGAGCCCGGCGTGGCGGCCGGGCTCCGGAGGGAGCTGGACGATGCTGCCGCGGCCTACGAGCACACGTGCACCAACCTCAACCAGCTGTGTGACAAGTAAGTACCAAACTATAATATTACGTCAGGTATATTTGCCTTACCGGGACCTTGGCAACAGGCAACTGAAGGAACACGGGTGGGTTTTAGTCAGTAAAAGTCTGACACGCCCTTCCGCTCCACCCAGAGCGGAAGAAGTCATTGGATGATTTCCCAGCCTCAAAAGATGTATATTTGCCTGACACATGCCGAGTTGGACTCCCATTTGTTGCAACGTTGAGATGCACACCGCACTTTATATGTTTTAGTTTTTTTAAGTGTGTCATAGACAATATTGTCATCACAGTGTCTTGTTTTGTTTTATTGTATTTTTTTTGGATATTGGGATTTTGTAGCTGTTTATTTATATAATTAGTTATTATTTAACCGTCCTTTTGTATGTAGTGTAATGTCTTTTGTGTGCACCAAATAAATGTTTTATCTATCTATCAAAGCGCCTGCTAGAATATGTATAACTAATTGTAGCTGTAGCAAACATAACCACATTTTCTAGGCGTTCGAGTCTAACTGTTGTAATTGATTCAAATCCTCAAATCAAATCAAATCATTTATTTCTTTGCTATTGTTTCTTTTCTTTTTCCTCTCGAGCATCAAATCTTACATATCAAACTAGATATTATGGGTAGCTTCATAAAATACTAGCTTCATCCGTGGTATGTCGATAAAAAGTAGCCTATGTCCTTCACCAGGATGCCATCTATCTCCTTGCCAAATTTTGTCGAAATCCGTTTAGTGGTTTAGTCGTGAAAAGGTAACATACAGACAGACAGAGTTACCTTCGAATTTATAATATTAGTATGAATTTTTGGTATCCGAATTAACCAATTCGTAATTGAAACTGAATTACAACAGTTTTATTATTTCCAGTATTGTAAGTTATTTCATCGTTATTATCGCGCCATTTTGTATTCGATACCGTCCCACAGCTGGGCATAGCCCTTCCCAAGTTCTTACCTAAAACCCTAATTGTATAACACACGATCAATCACAATCTGAATCATTTTGAAGGATATTGCTCCATTGCATCATTATTTTCGAAAAAAATATTGGTCAACAATGTAAATGACGGAATGAATGTTGTTGAACTGTCAAATGAAACAGATTGTAATTGATCGTGTACCTTTAAAGTTCCAATACCCGGTATTTTCCATCAACTTAGTATTACGAACTGGCTTCTTTTCAAAATCAAATCTTAACAGTACTACGACGTATTAATGCCACTATTTTTCCAGTGTTAGTGAGAGACGGAGCTATACATGGCCGCTAGCACCATCCTTTTTTCGCTGTGGAATAATGATGGCATTAATACTTCATAGTCAGCCCCCAGTTCTAAACTAGCTCGTTCCACAAGGTACCACAAGGCTGTGGAGCTATGGAAGCGCTACCGCGACGCCGCGGCGGCGGTGCGCGCCTTCGCCGACTTCCAGGAGGCGCGCGTGCACGCGCTGCGGCCTGACGACGCGCCCAACACTGCCCAAGTGAGTACTAGCTTTAGTCTTACTGATATTGTGTCCTGTAGGAATTTATTGGGTGGTGTTGACAAAGCATGGTTCCAGTTTATGAAATGTTAGATTGACTTTTAACTGAAGTCTCAGTACCTACATACGCGGTTTATTTAATAAACAAGCTGCGCCCCGCGGTTTCACCCGCATAAGTCTCGATCCCGTGGGATTATCAGGATTAAAAGTATCCTATGTCCTATTCCCGGTCATGGTCTACCCCTGTGCCAAATTTCATCCAAATCTGTTTAGCCGTTTTAGCGTAAAAGCGTAACAAACAAACAAACTCACTTTCGCATTTATAATATTAGAAGATAGGATAGGATTAGGATTAAGATACGTCAAGTATTTGTTTTGGCTACACAGTACTAAATTAAGCATCGAATTATATAACTAACTTTTGAATACAGATAAATTAGCAGAAAATATATTTAAAAAAATCGATCATTTTTTCTTGCAAATCATTACCTATGGCTGCCTGCTTAGCGTTAAGCAAATAAGTGACAATAGCCCGGACACGACCTCTCAGTTCACAATAACGGTTTTCCGTAGTTACTGCTCTAATGCTATGGTACGTAGGTACCTACTGTTTGTTGAACCAGTCTGACATTTACAACCGGACTGACATATAGGCTTGTAAGCCTCAGACCAAATAAAAAACCAAGACAGAGCGCTGCGAACAAAAGTTAAGCCTCTTACATACTGGCGCGATTCGTCGCGCGACGCCGCCGCATTGTTCGCCGTGAAGTTTTCTCAGAAATTGTTACTGTACTTAAAATTCGCGTCGCGCGACGAACCGCGCCAGTATGTAAGGGACTTTAAGGTAACGTTTAAGCTTAGGTATAGGTAGTCTACCGTACGTACGGAGTTTCAAAAGAATAAGAGAGATTAGCGGAGTGCCCGTGACAATGTCTTCCCCGCTTTTCGAGTCTAGGATAAATTAGCCTAGAAGTTTTGATCGCTTAAGTAAAAAAGGACATTCGTGTTGTTTAAATACTGATCAACTCTCCAAGTCTTAAATTTTACTTAGTTGTCTTTGGCCTGGTTGACAAAACCAGTTACAGTTGTTCTTAATAACTTATTTTCGGAATATTTATTCTAAGCACATATAGAACTTTTGTTGTGATGTGATTATGGGTTCTATAGTGTGATTAAATTAAATGTTCATTGGTTGGTTCACAATGAGTTTAATAAATGTACTATAACTAAACACGGTACAATAAGTAAGATTATGATGATTATAATTTGACGCACAAGTGATGCGATGTAGGTGGTTAGTGAACGTGTCCTACTTTGTTGACGGCTAGTGACCGAATACTGAACCCTGAGTTCGAAGTAAGGGACGTGTGAGTCGTGTGACGTCATAGGTACTTGAGTTCACAAGTTCGTCTGCATGTGTGGGTTACATACCACTACATGTCCTCCCCCCTTTGATAAAACAAAAATAATTACTATCAAAATAACAATGAGTAAGGTTCAAAAATAATTGTAAAGACATTGCAAATACAAATGTTTAACTATACTTAACTTTTAAATTATACAATAAGACCTTACGCTAACAAGAGGCATTTAAAATGTATATAAAAACAAAACCACACTTATGAATGCTTAAACTAAAGACACATTTTGGTAAAAAAATTAAAATACATTCGTCGTAAATTTGGTTACAAAAAGTTTTAAACTTATGAGTTAACTTAAACATTTCTACAAGTGGTATAAGTATGAATAAATACGTTATAAGTTGACATATTAGTGTGAGAACGCTCCATAATTGCTTGTTAAGTTGGTCTATTTTAAAACGCACAACACTTCACTGCACTTTAAATTTCACATTGATGAATTTATTATTTTGGGACTGGCGATAAAAAAAATGTTTTAAATGTCAAATCTCACAGTCTTTTTTACGACGCGACCCGATCTTGTTGTGACAAATGGCTCAGTTTTGTCAAGTGGGGTCGTTTGGGTCCCAACCGGTGTTATGGTTGTGGTTTCAGGCGAAACAAAAGTTGTAACATAAGCAGGTTTGAGACGATCGAGAGAAATAGTGACTTTTCGAGAACCTACTTGAACGACATAATGCTTATCGCTTCGTTTGACGATTTTATATGGACCTTCGTAAGGCAGTGTTAACGAGCGTTTAACTTCGTTTTTAACGAAAACATAGTCCGATCTTGTTAAATCTTTATGTACGAAAATGTTCCTGTTATCAGCTTGTTTTCTTGTGGTCGGTTGAAGGTTCGCTAGTGTTTCCATGAGTTTGCAGGTATAATCGGTGTTGTTGATGTTTGCTTCGGTGGGAACAAAAAATCTCCCGGTAGACGCATAGATTTGCCGTAGGTCATTTGAGCGGGGCTGTATCCTGAGTCTTCTTTAATTGTATTGCGCATTCCTAACAACACGATAGGTAATTGTTGTGCCCATTGACTGTTACCATCGCAACGTGCCATGATGGAAGCTTTTAGCGTTCGGTGCATCCTTTCGACGTGTCCATTCGCTTTTGGATTGTACGCTGTTGGTCTAATCTTTTCTATACCAAGTAATTTGGTCAGCTGTGTGAAAAGGTTGGATTCGAATTGACGACCTTGATCCGAAGTTATTCTTGCAGGGCAACCAAAACGTGCTATCCAATGCTCGAGCAGAGCTTTCGCGACGGTTTCAGCGCTTATATCTTTTACAGGAACGACTTCAGGCCATTTTGTATGACGATCAATCATTGTGACACAGTATGTATGTAATATCTATATGAACATGCTCGAAACGGTCTGACCTTTCGAACTCTCCTAGAGGTGTAATTGTAAGTCTTTGCACTTTAAATTTCTGGCATTGTATGCAACTTCTTACAAAGTTTGCTACGTCAGTATTCATGTTAGGCCAAAAATAGCGCTGCGCGATAAGGCGACGCGTAGCGGCTACTCCAGGGTGGTTAAGTGCATGGACACTTGAAATCGCTTTTTCTCGAAATTCCGACGGTAAATAAAGTCGCGCTGTTGAAGTTGATGTTTCGAATGTAAGCTCATGATTCGAATATGGCATGCGGAACAATTTAAATTCCAGATTAGGTTTTTGTTTTAACATGGTTAATTGCGTATCTTCGACTTGGCTTTTATATAATTGTTCATAATCGAAAATATCATGTACATAAATCTCTTCTATTCTTGAAAGAGCGTCTGCGGCGTTATTGAGCTCGCCTTGAACGTACTCAATTTTATTGCAAAACTGAGAAATATAATCCAATTGACGAAGACGTCTTGGTGGATCTGATTTAGATTCTTTCTTCGATAATGCGAATATTAACGGTTTGTGATCGGTTAACACCGTGAGATCACGCCCTTCAATCATATACCGAAAGTGTTTTATTGCCACGTAAATAGCTAATAATTCCCTGTCGTAGGTACTGTATTTTGTTTGGGCGCTACTTAGTTTTTTTGAATAAAATCCTAGTGGCTCTAACCGTTCGTTGACTAGTTGATGGAGTGCTGCGCCGACGCAGGTATTCGCTGCGTCGGTCATTAAAATTAGTTTCGATGCGCGAGGGTGACGGCATCACTTATATGATGTTTGCACTGATTAAATGCGTTGATTGCTTGTTCGGTCCAAGCGATTTTTGTTTTGTCTTTTTTCTTAGCATTTTGCAAATATTTGTCTAAATAGTTTGAGTGTTGGCTGCTTTAGGAATGCTCATTCGGTAAAAATGTATAAGACCGAGGAAGCGCCTCAGTTCTTCGATGGTTTCGGGTTGCGGATAGTTTATGATTGACTTGACCTTTTCTTCGTCCGGCCGTATGCCATCACAGCCAACGCGGTAACCGAGAAATGTAAGTTCGGATTTTCCGAATTCGCATTTAGACGTATTGATTGTGACGCCAAATTCATTAAGTCGCTTGAACACCTCTTTGAGATCGTGAATGTGACACTCTTCTGATTCTGATGCGATAAGTATATCGTCTAGGTAACAGAATGTATTGCGAGTATTTTTCAAAACTTCATTGATAAATCTTTGAAACGTTTGTGCAGCGTTTCGTAGACCGAAGCTCATTTTTGTAAACTCGAACAGACCAAATAGCGTTATTATTGCAGTTTTCGGTATGTCCTCAGGTGCAACACTTATGTTATGGTAAGCACGTCGAATATCAATTTTAGATAGTACCTTTTTATTTTTGAGGATGTATGTGAAATCCGTTAAACGAGGAATAGGGTAGCGATCGGGCTCGGTGATTGCGTTTAAACGACGATAATCTCCGCACGGGCGTTTGCCCATGGGCTGGCTGACGGCCTGCATATTCCTAGTTCTACCATACGTTGGAATTCATCCTTTGCCGCTTTGTATTTTGCAGCGTTAAGTGGACGTGCTTTTTTGTAAACGGGTGGGCCACGGGTACAAATATGATGCATGACATTGTGTTTGGGTGGATCCTTGTAACACTCGCTCATAGTGATGTCTGGAAACTCTTTTAAAATGCGGTGATATTTATTATCCGAGTCGATGACCTTAATAGTAGGAATATTTGAGGCATCTTCTACGTTGGCGTTCCTAGAGAGCAAAGTGACTTTGTCTATTAACTTTTTTGAGTGAAGATCCACAAGCAATTGATGTTTGGCTAGGAAATCTGCCCCTATAATGGACCGCTGTACATCGGCCAGGACAAATTCCCAGGTAAAAGCTCGACGTAAGCCAAGATCTAAAGTCATTTTCTGAGACCCATATGTTATGATTGTTGTACCATTGGCAGCAAATAACGTAAAATCAGCTGGTTGACGATTCGCGTTTTTGTAGGCAATAACTGAAATATCAGCGCCGGTGTCTATGAGAAAATGCGTACCACTTTTCCAGTCGGTGACGCTCAAGCGATGTGTTCCTTCGACACCTACGCTCGCCACAGCAGGTGTCGGTTTTAGTTTAACGCTTTTTTGACGCATTGTTGGTCGCCGCATTTCTTGGCGTTATCTCCATAAATATAGTGGTAGAAACACTTAAAATCTTTGTCTCCCGGTTGCGCTGTTTGACGCCTGTATTTATTTTGATTATCAAAATACCGAGAGCGTGATCGTGACCGCGATCGCGTCTGATAATTGCCACGACTCCTATTATTACTTTGACGCGTGATTTGCAAATCATTAATTTTAGTTTTTAACGCGGCAATTTCTTGATGCAATTTAATAAATTGTTGGTCCATTGGTTGTTTGGAGATAGCGACAGGATTTAGTGTGCAGACTTCGGATAGCCGTGAAGTTTCCATTATTTTATCAGCTATTGCTGCGACATTGTCCAATGGAACATCGCAGACAGTGACTACTGCGCGGACTGTTTGAGGCAGGCGATCTAACCACAAAATTTTAATAGTGTCCTCGGGAATTTTGTTCCTTCCAAGCTCGCGCATTTTACGTAAGAGTTGAGTGGGTCGTTGATCCCCTAACTCGACTTTCGTAAGCAACGTATGTAGTTGTTTGGACTCAGACTCTTCATATGCCGAAATTAACCTGACTTTTAAAGTTTCATATTTATTGTGCTCAGGCGGGTTCCCGAGAATGTCGCTAATTTGACCCAATTCGTCTCGACCTAACTTAGCTATAACTAATTGATATTTACTTAAGTCACCTGCTTTTTGTGCACCGATTATGGCCTCAAACTGGTGGAACCATAGTCGCGGGCGCGCTGACCAGAAGTCGGCGATGCGGGAGTTGATGGTGATTGCCCCCGTCTCTGGCGGCTGGTGCTGGTCTACGATGTAACTCGGAGCAGCTTGCTGAGGTGCGTAGACGTTGTCAGGTGCGGCGCCAGCCGTGGCGGCAGCAGCAGTGTTAGGGTTGGACATCTCGGAGTTTCGTAAAATACTTCACAGTAAACACTAAAGAGAGTCTAAGTCTGTATTAACGCAATTGCACTCGCGGATTATAGTACAGTATGGAACCGTATTTTTTAAATCACGTCGGGTATCAAATCACGTCGGGGTCACCAATATAGAACTTTTGTTGTGATGTGATTATGGGTTCTATAGTGTGATTAAATTAAATGTTCATTGGTTGGTTCACAATGAGTTTAATAAATGTACTATAACTAAACACGGTACAATAAGTAAGATTATGATGATTATAATTTGACGCACAAGTGATGCGATGTAGGTGGTTAGTGAACGTGTCCTACTTTGTTGACGGCTAGTGACCGAATACTGAACCCTGAGTTCGAAGTAAGGGACGTGTGAGTCGTGTGACGTCATAGGTACTTGAGTTCACAAGTTCGTCTGCATGTGTGGGTTACATACCACTACACACATACACATTTCGTTCACTACCGCTAGCTACCCGTTAAGCACTCAACTTAGGATACACCCAAAGATCAATAAGTAAAACGCAAACAAAACTTCGAACCCACGACCGTGACTCACGCTACTGACCGCACCTAACTTAATGAATTAAGGTCGTTGCTCTCAACGTTTCAGTTGTAAAATACTATCACGCTATATCTCAGGGGGTTGGGCGTGGGTATAAACATATGAGACGTTGCACTTATCTAAATTAAATGAAAAGAAAGAAGGAATAACGTTTATTTGGACACAGTTCATGAAACACAAAATACAAATAACAAAATAAAGAATAAAAAACAATGCTTTTACAACAATAGTGTGTGCCTCACGGCTACGCCAAAAAGGTTCATTTCAGCATTAATGCCAGACAGATACTGTCTGACGCTGGTTTTCTAATGAACCCATAAGGACAAGTGACGGGAAGTACATACAGTTTTAACATACCTAAATTACTATTAATAAATAATTTTAATACAAATAAACTAGTAATAAAAATACATATTAAAATAATATAATATAATCGATGCCTTAGTTCACAATTGCACTAACTACAAAAAAGACAATTTTGAGGAGAGCGTTTTAAAGTTTTTTTATAGTTTCGACTTGAACAGTACGAAAACAAAGTAAAATAATAAAACAATTATGCATCTATTCATAAGACTAGTCGTTTAACGCCATCTTATCTCAATATTGTAATATTAGTATAACCATAACATTTTAAAAATAGTGAAATAACCATGTGACCCCCCATTTAATACAATTGTGCACTAAGATTGATTATATTGACATGCATTAAGTGAAAAACTCAAAATATCTGTATGTATTTAGTAGGTTTGTGTTTTGAAATATTCTGCAGTTGAGAAATTTAAAATCAGTTAAAGTATATCTTGTTTGGATTTACAAAAGTAAAGGTCATTAGTATAGTAGAGCATTCATGGAACTTATTTAATACAACTGTTACCTACGCTTTTGGTAGAAAGAGACGGATTAACGGCATTTCGATACGCGCAAACGAAAGAGCATGACATTTAGTGTATTTGGCACTAAAAAAGTGAAAATTGAAATTTTTGTAGTTAGTACAATTGTGAACTAAGGCATCGTAATGGGAAATTCGCACGAATTTTTCGCAGATATCGTGTGTCACACGAGTGTTAAATAATTTTTGCAATTTATATTAAGTAGAAATAAAACGAGTTCTTTTACTGAATTTGAGGGAAACGCCATACTTATTTGTATTTGCATTAAAAAATAAAGCTGCCCTTTTAGGAGTCATATTTTTTATATTATTGGATAATAATTATCCAATGCAAGTATTGTTTTTATAGGCCAGGTTAGTACCTATCATTTATTTTCTTAATCTTATCCAAAACTATTTTTAACTTCCGCATTAAAAAATTAAATGGACATGGCCATATAATGCGTCCAAAGTATTTTCCGAAAAATCTCACACGACATTAAGCCTTATTTGAGTAACAGACGCATATCAGATTTTTTTTGTACACTTTAATTAAATACAATGTATGAGTGGGCGTGAGTGGCACTGCCATTTTTTGTTGAAACATAGAGGTCTATGCACTTAGCACCAAACTTTTTATAAATCCCCGACCCAAAGAATTTTCTTTATTGAAGACTAGCTGCGCCCCGTGGTTTCACCCGCGTAAGTCTCGATCCCGTGGGAATATCGGGATAAAAAGTATCCTATGTCCCATTCCAGGTTATGGTCTACCCCTGCGCCAAATTTCATCCAAATCCGTTCTGCCGTTCACGCGTGATGGCGTGACCATGGGAAATAGATTCATTTTTATAAATATACTAGCTGCCCCGCTCCGGCTTCGCACGGGTAGCACTAAGTACCTACCCTACCCCTACCTACCCTACCTACCCTACCTACCCTACCTACACTACCTACCCTACCTACCCTACCTACCCTACCTACCCTACCTACCCTACCTACCCTACCTACCCTACCTACCCTACCTACCCTACCTACCCTACCTACCCTACCGACCCTACCTACCCTACCTACCCTACCTACCCTACCTACCCTACCTACCCTACCTACCCCACCTACCCTACCTACCCTACCTACCTACATACCTAACCTACCTACCTACATACCTACCTACCTACCTACCCTACCTACACCTACTTTACGTTTAAACCTTCCCTTGAGGATAACGAACACAACAAAAAAAGAATTGGCCAAATTGGTCCAGGCGTTGTTGAGTTATGCGCTTACCAACACATTTTGCGATTCATTTTTATATTATAGAGATATATAGATAGATATATTCTGTAACTTCTGTTCAGTGGGAAAATTACAAGGATTTTATATCATAAATATTTTTATTGCATATTTTTTCTTTACTTACTACCAGAATACCCGCGAAAATTCGTCGATTTAATAAAAAAAAATAGATTTTTAATTCATATTCTTTATGGCACCTCTCTATGTCATGAGCTTATCCAAATATAAATAATATATGGCCTAGGTCAAAAGGGAGGCGTGAAAATTGGTTTGCTGTTATTAAGTACTAGCTGCCGCCAGCGGCTTCGCCCGCGTGTAATCTTTATAAATTATAACCTATGTTACTCAAGGTGAATGTAGCTTTCTAATGGTGAAAGAATTTTTGAAATCGGCGCAGTTGTTTTTGAGTTTATTCATTACAAACATACACACAGAAATACAAATCTTTCCTCTTTCTAATATTAGTATAGAACAAACATGCACACAAAAATACAAATCTTTCCTGTTTATAATATTAGTATAGATAATGGATACTTGCGCAATCATTATTTTAGTAAACTCTTATTAAATCAGGTGCAGAAATATTGTTTACTTTCAAGTGTTCATACAAGCAGATTAATTATCTCAAGGGTAACTCGCAGACTTTTATAATTAAAGTACGTAAACATGGATCGGATTTCATATGATTTTTTGTCATAATTTCAATCGCTGTAGATAATTTAAATTATACAAAATTCAGCGAAGGAATCGGAGGTCTGACTATTATACAGGGTGTTTGGAATCTTCTAACTTTGAACATTTCGCCCTGTACCTATTTCCTTTAGTTCGAATTCAGTTTGATATTAGATCAGATAGTAACGTTATACATAGTATGGAGCGTATGTAGTATAATAATGATTATCTTGATACACATGATTGATAAATATTATGATAGATACCAAATCACAAAAATGCCTGATCACTGATAAGTAGATACAATACCCATTGAAATTACAAATTATTGCCTAAAATCGATATATTTGCAAACCACACCACTACTCAAAATGAAAAGGGGACTTTCTGGATTCTTTTTACATTAGGGTCCAGTTTTCCCCCCTGAGGGGGATTCTCTCAGGGGGGAATAGTGGAATAAGCCCTATTTATAGGTAGTGATGTGGTGCACTACCGTTCCTTTTTGATGCGCATATCGATAGTTGTCACACTTGTCAGCTGCTGCCAAATATGACAGCGATTTATTACGGCTGCGCGCGCGCATGATGTCATCAGTCACGCCAATGACATTGAGCGTGCAAGTGCGATAGTGCACCCATGTTTTGTAAGTGCTGTGAAGTAAGTGCGATTGTTTATTTTTAATCTACGTTTTAGGATTCCGTGTGAAATGAAACCGTCGTGGCTTTTTAAAATGAAAATTGCTATCCAGAACTTCTTGTTTTCATTTTATTATTGGGTATTCTTTGTCCCAAAAAACACGGAATAAGGGTGACTTATTGATCATATCTTGTTGTCGTTAGTCGAGCGAAATCGGGTGATTATACTTAGTCATTATTATGTTGTTGTCACAATCTTACTCTACTTAGTTGTGATAGAACGAAGCGATGCTTTCCCAGAATTCATTAGGCTCCTTATTTATTAATTTATTGATGATATGCAAAACAATGAGCTGAGAAAAAAGGTATCTGATAAGAGTAATTATTTAATGACGGGTAAATATAAATTTTAATCGGTTCCCGCGTATGTTATTAGTAGTTACTTATTATTTATTATTCTAGTGGGGCTCAGTAAAGTATAAAAGTCGACCTACTTTCAACTCATAGCTTTGATACTACATAAGTATACTTTACTAAAGTTCCAATCAAAGACCCATAGTTTTTTAATCTTCGTTATTCATGAGACCAGAAAACAATATACTTACCTACGTAATATTTTTCTATCATTGTAATTTCCAAAATGTTCAAGCTTAGACCTACCCACAAGTTATTTATATTGTCTGTAAAATAACTTCATGTAGGTACGTAGAGGTATGTTGCGCGAAACAACGGTGTTTGAACCGCTCAAATTGCGTGAAACAGTTAACTAAACCGTAGTGTTTTTTGGTAAAAATATAAGAATATGTATAGGAACTAGAGAATTTAGCAAAGATACACTCAAATACAGGGTGGTATCACTGGTATGGGACATCGACGCACAACCATGGGATTCAGTACCTACATGATTCTGGAACCTTTAAATTTTTTGCTGGTTATTTAAAAAACAATCTGAAGGCAAATTCTCGTACCTAAAAAGGTACAGATTCAAGTCGCAATCGGTCAAACTTGTCAAAAATGTTGGTAAATTGATTGTATTTTTGACAAAAAAAATACGGGGATTGCCCCTCTGCTGTTCCATATATTTCGACCGCGTAGTAGTTTTGTGTCGATGTCCCGGCCACCCTGTATAGGAACTATGAATCATTCATTCATTAGTTAATTAGGTTCCTACTATTATTATCAAGCCTATCTTATGTAGTTTTATTGTCTATTTGTTAGGTTGTTTTCTGAAAAATAGAAATAGTCAACACTTTTACATTTTTCTACAACAGTAGCGTGTTAAAAACAAATCCAATGACTAAGTTATTGAAAGCACTCTAAAGTTAAAAGTTCAAACAACTTCTTAACAAGTTGATTCTGATAGAAATTCGCTGACAACGGCTATTTAACTTCACTGCAAAGTTTTTATTCAGCAAAAACACTAAACGCGTCGCAAAATTCAGTTTAATCGACTGAAAAATTCAGCGGAATCCAGTAATTATAATGAGTTGCTATCGTAGCAGTTCATAGTGCGAAAACATTTGATAAGGCGAGTTAATGAAGTGAAACTTTGTGAACAGTCACAATAAAATCGCGCTGATAACGTGTGTGATAATGCGTTCAGCCAACCGCGGACCAGTCGCTTCGCGGGCGTCCACCACGAAGGACGTCTGCACAAACACGCGCAAAAACAAACGAACAAACTCGAAAACATAACTCGAATAATCGAAAATACCAAATACCGAAGTGTCAAAATCGATAACAGCCAAGGTCACACACTCGCCGAGTGAAACAATGCTAAAGTTGTTGACTATGCATAATTTCATTTGATCATTAGGCGATAAAAGCAGCAACTGCATACAATGTCGACCTTGGAACGCGGCCGTGACTCCATTATAAGCGATGTTCCAAATTTGAAAATTTGAATTCCGCATTCAAATTGAATTTAACAGTGATACCAGTGCCGGCGCATTGAGGCAGGGAAATGGCGGGAGTCGTATGTTTATTTTGAAAAATAAATATTAACGAACAAAACTAATATTTAGATTAATCAATTAAAAATAACACTACTCTCAAATGTAAATAAATAAATAAACTTAATATTTATTTTATCGAATCGAAAAACATTCAATTTTTAATTATTATTTTTAGTGGGTAGGTACATAAACAAAATATATAAATGAGTACAGTAATGACATAAATAAGTGTATTTAAATAAGTAGTGCAGTGCTAAATCAGTCATTGGTGCCATGATATTGTCAAATGTGTTTTTGATCGTGTTTTTTATTGTGATGTGATAAGGAATATGTGTCACGGGATCACAGTGTGATAAATCTGCTAATATGTCACTTCAGGAGGTAAGATTATATAAATCTGTGTTATGTAGATAACCTCTCTTCAAGATTTATTCTTAGCTTTGTTCAAATATTGTAATTTTAAGCATCATAACGGGCGAAATATGGATGTACTACAGGTGCACCTCTACCTAAACCTTCGTGGAATAGAGGCGCGATGTTAATATTTTTTGTAACATTGTGCATTTACTTTTGCCCTAAATATATAAATGAGTACCTACGGTATGCATCAATGTGCAAGTATTAGTTAATGTAACAGATATGTAGATAATCAACCTTGATTGAGTCATACCTACATTGGCCCTTGCAAAAATAAATTACCTAAGTACGATTTAAGGGCCCCCGAAAAGATCAATTAATAATTGTAGTAATATCGTCAATCGCTTCAATTGCATTCGGTAGACGAAAATTTACGCATCAATGTGTAATCAATCACGTAAAACTAAAATCTACAATTGCAATTGATAGTTTCGGGGACCTACTAAGTGGTTTTGCTATGATGGTTCTTTAGCGTCTTATCTGTCTATCCTATTTAGTTTAATCTCTAATTAAAACATATATCAGCACACCCATGTTTATCCACACGTTTAAATGCAAAGTTCATTGTAATCTGTGCAAATAGCGGACGATGAGATCATCACGCGATCAAGCCAGAGGAAACACGACAAAAATTCATGCTGCTTATATTTCAACTATTTTTCCGCATAGCTTTATTAATAGAAATACGGCTAGGACTACCTAGAGGACTAGAGAGGATGTTGGGCCAAATGGGGAGCGGTATTTCCTCCGTATAACATAGTTGGGGCTATCCAATATGGATGGTTGTGTCGCGTTCTAGCGAAGGGTCAAACAAAAATTTGGCCCTAGATAGAGACCGACAGAAAATGACCGAATAAGATTTTTTTTTACCCGACTACGGTGAAGCAAAAAGGAGGGTTATTGTTAATCGATAGTTTTTTGAATGCAAAACAAACAAAAAAAAATAAAAAAAAAAACGGTTTACTGTCGAAAAAAAGTCAGGCCGACTTTAGTTTTCGTTTTCGGTCGATCTTTAGTCATAGTTCTAATTTGTAGGTAGGGCAGGAGCACAAAGAGGTGTGCTTAGTTTTTGTCCATAGAAAAAAATCATTTTGTTTAGGTTTATGAAAACTCGCAAGTTGTTGCCGTTAAAAGCTATTGACTAATTCCTCAGTAATGATTAGCCCGAATAGATAACAGAATCGATTTAAAACTCAAGTTATTATTAGTTAGGTACTGTTATTTATAAATATGACTATGTAATCTCTAGTCACGAGCTTACCTAAAAGGACTTCAAACGTTACGTCATATCAAACTGGGTTAAGGATGTCAATAGTGCATGAAAAGTGACAGGCCTTTAACCCTAAACACTCTTAGTAAATACATTTGCACAATTTATTTTGATTCGTTGGTTTAGTGGTCGCAGACTTGCCAAGAGGTATCGTGTTACCCAGTAACTGGGTTGTAGAAGTCGGTTAACCAGTCGTAAAACACTGGTATAGAGCTGCATCCGGTTAGACTGGAAGCCGAACCCAAACTTAATTGGGAAAAGCCTATAGGCAGATAAATTGGTCTAGTGTTCGCAAGTGCTACTGCTGAGCATGAGGTCCTGGGTTCCCAGGTCGGGCCAAGTGTTTTCAATAAGAAATTTCTCAGTCGCAGCCGTCTGGATTTGTGCCCGGTTGGTCGTCTCCCACCCACACCCTTAATAGATGAGTTTTATAACTACATGATCGGCTGAGGACAATTTTCAGTTGTATTTTGATTATTAGTTACTATTGATCGCCACATGGTAAAGCAATTTTATAAACACGACTAGCTTTCGCACGCGTGGTATGTCGATAAAAAGTAGCCTATTATGTCCTTCCCCAGGATGCCATCTATAATCCGTTCAGTGGTTTAGGCGTGAAAAGGTAACATACCGACAGACAGACAGAGTTACTTTCGAATTTATAATATTAGTATGGATATTAAGTAATTCATGACTGAAATGCCGTATTAAGAAAAACAATGAATCTACCTACGCTAAATACAACCCATTGAAAAACTTAGCTTACTCATGGCAATTAAATCAATTGTCTCTACTTTAGTTTAGCTTTCGCAAATAGGTTCGTTGTAAAGTCGAACAGAAAACAGCTTTAGAAGTAATTCACCCGTCATTAGTAGCAATTACAGTAAGTTTGGCTAATTTGTCAGCATTTACAGTAAGTTTGGCAAATTTGTCAGCTCCGACATACAAGGCCGTGGTTTGTGGGTCTAAATTATATCTGCAGCCGCAATTTGCATGTTTTCGTGGTCGTAGTCTTGCTAGCGGAAAACTTTGTTCAAAAAACTAATTGAATTTTAGGGTAGTTTTTTAATTGGGCTGGCAGCCTGACAAGAATATTTAAGAATCGTGTGAATGGGCTTTGATTTTGTAATTAGCTTAATTTCTGATAATAACAAGATATTTGGATAGTACTGTTTGAAGATAAACAAGACTAAGAGCTGATTTCATCAAAGTCAGATATCCGTGGAATAATATGACCGTCTGACAGTTTTTGTATGGAAAACCTGTCAAAAATTCAAAATTTATTCGCAGGATAAGACTTATACTCGGTATAAAAGTTTTGTAAAATTCGCCCTTAGAGTAGTGATCCACTTAATATTTTTAATAATATTATGCAAAATGTGTATAGAATTTGGATCTTTCATCAACGCCTCTTAAATAAGAAATCATTCAGCGTTAATTTCTTTGCGATCCATTCTAAATTATTTTGATGGATATTTACCACGAAACCTAGGAAGGAAGGCTTGGCAGGAAAATTGTTTGCTTTTAAATGTTAAAGTAATTACACCCGCATTGCTATTCTGTAAACATCTCCACGTGAAAACTTAGGTGAAGTGAAACCTTAGCATCAGTAGGTATCGATGACAATGACAGCTCACTCCACGCTCACTTCACCTAAGTTTTCACGGTGAAATGGTTACAGGATAGCGATGCAGTTATTTAATATCACTTATATACCTACCTACTTACGAATACCCTAAAGTAAAATGATAAATAAGTATCTAGTACTTAATCGAATAATAAATACAAGCGTGCCAACATACAACTGCTAAACTATTCAAAATTAAGTTTTCAAAGTCAAAGAAATAAAACATAATTAAAAACAAACATTCGTAGCGATGCCATTGCGATTATCGCGCCGTTAACTTGTCAAGGGCGAACTCTCCTAGCCTAAGATAGGACCATGAATATCTAGACACGGCAGAAGAAAGTGTACAACGGTACAGGAATCTATTGGCGCGTGGCCAAAACCGGAACTAACTCCGACACCTTGTTTTTTCAATACAATTTCACAAAAATGTTTACCAACAATGCCCCCCTGTCAATGTCAATCAAGCGCCAAAAGATTCTTGTAGCACTCTACGTTAATTTGACTCAACGGGTTTTAGAAAGAGACTGTCATGCACGTGAAAGGGACGACATTCTAAAAAGTCGAACTTTTTCGATTGTGTCATATTTACAGGCGGACAGAGTTCTTTTAGCTAGGGTAACCTCTTAACAGAAAATCGGACATTTACAAAAACAGTCCATTTAACATTATTCATCTAACTTTTTTTTTCTAAAATAAATTCTGTAAGGTGAAAAGTCTGGACAAATGACAAAGCCGGCTAAATCCGTATGGTAACTCTTACAGATTATGTAACGTAACGGTGAAATTGTTGCACGACCGTTGCACTACAAGTTGCTGATTGTAAAACGGTTGATTGTTTTGTATAGACGGTAAAGACATAATCGATTTGGTAAGGTTATTTTTTGCAAAAGGAACAGCTGCAATATTATGTCATAGAATTAATTGGTTGTGGATATTTTTTGGTTGTTGCCTAGGTAACTAGGTTTTGCCCGCGGCTTCACCCGCGTGGAGTTCGGAAATATGCCACGGGAACGTACTACCGGGATAAAAAGTATCCTATGTCCTATTCCAGGTCATGGTCTACCCCTGTGCCGAATTTTATCCAAATCCGATCAGCCGTTTTTTCGTGAAAGCGTAACAAACAAACAAAGTCACTTTCGCATTATAACATTAGTTAGGATTATTTGATACATCATGATTTTAGATAGTTTGAGATGTTATAATATTTTGTAGGATTCTTTTACATCAATCTTATTGCGACGGTTAGGTATTTAATTTTAGCCTAGTCAGGGTAGAATATTTTCAACAACGATTTATATGCATAGGTATTGATAAATCACGCGTAGGTATGGCATTTAAATGACTAATTAAATATGTAAGTAAGTATTTATTTAGCTAAAGCTTAACACAACAATTCTGTTAAAAGGTACGTGGAATTTGATAACGTTAGGAACAGTTCCGGGTGTGATAATGGTTTCAGTTAATAGTTTCCTAATCAAATATTTTTATCAGTAGCTATATTTTTAATACCTAAAACGTTTCGACAACCGATTGTTAGTTGCTAATTTTGCGTTGTAGGGTTATTTGTTTGTGTGCTCAATGTAGGTCGATTTCACCAATTTGAATAGTTAGCATTAATTAGACATGTGTAAGAATTTAGAGCATTGTAGGGTGTTCTATTCAGCGGTAGAAAATCCTACAGACGCTGGTTTTTGTTTTCAAGCACACAATGTCTTACGAAATAGCATTGTCTTGCAAATTAGACATTGTTTGAGCAAAATAGAAGTATTTGTTACATACTTACTGAAAAGTCATTGACTATTTTAAGTCCAACCTTGTCATAATGACTCGAAATTAAAATACCGAATGGTTTAGTTTAATACCTCCTAAATACCATGATTTGAAATAATATTTTTTTTATAATCAAAAAGCTGATGCATAATCATTGCCCTTTTAAAGCAGAGCGATTATGTTCTTCTGCCTACGCGCAATGTAATTCAATCGTCTAAATCCGTGGACCCGAACATTGCCGAATCATATCTTGACAGCAAATCCTCTGCAAGATGACGCAAGAGGCGCTAAAAGTAACGCTTCGCCATTGGTTAGCGATGCGTTCTAATTTTGAAACTTTATTAATAAACATCGAAATCCTCCGAAGGTTATTTCTAAAATTGTGAGCCTGAATACGCAATGTTTCGTGACATTTTCATTATTCTCTCTATAATCTTTTATAGAGAGAATAATGAAAATGTCACGAAAAATATGCATACTTAACTTATTTGTCAGAATTTCCTGCTGGCATATACCACAAATAGAAAACAGCCAGGGAAAAAATTGACATCTACGACAATTTTCCGTATTTTAGCCATTTTGCACATACCTACTTACAGTCAATTTATGATGCAAGTCAATTTGATAAGGAATTAATTTTCCTGATTTTATCTCGCATCAATGTGACAACCATATTGAAAAAAAAAATTACATTGGCTATCATCTATAGATCTTAGGCAAAAAGCCAGGACTAACCACCTGTGCAGTATTTTCATACCAAGATTCAGATTATAAACCGTGCCAACATGATCTGTCAGTACGAGGAACTGCTAAGATTTCTCATCACCGTATCCGGAAGAGGCGTAGACGATCAATACGCAATTATGCATCGTGTTAATATGTGCAAAAACTTCAATATAGCCGAGAGTTGTACTGCTTGAAATGGTTTTTTTTATAGTTTGTGATAAATCTGATCATGTTTGGATTCATGCTTTTGAAATATTAGGATTATTCCACTTTGCCCCACCAGCGGGGCAAAGTCGATTCACCAATTTTGACGTCCACTGTGTCCCACTAATTGATTTTGGTCGGGCAAATTGCACTCGCATATACTCGTGAGTTCACTTTTTCCCACTAGGGCAGACTAAGGCTAGCACTGTTGCATTTAAACAAATATTGTCAACATCCAACCACCAACCATCACCCCCCAACCAACCAATATATGTAGATTCATTTCAATTGAAAGACGTAGAAATAAATGGTAAAGCCAATAATCAAATATGGCAAGACACGATTCAATTTGGGTCCTGATGAAAACTTCTTAAAACTCGCGTTGTTTATTAAATTTGGTGTAATCTGACTCATCGCTAGTTCTGACTGACCGCTAATTACATAGTACGTACCAACAAAAAGCCGTCACAACGAGATGTATAACCGTTATGTTTAAATAACCTTGAGAAATTACAGTTTATAGCCGAAACTACCTCGTATCAAGTTAAAGTAAGCCATAAATAACCAGTTCAGACCATTAAGTATCTAAATAAACCTACATTTGTACTGAAATTCTTGGAAACAACGCATTTTATCTTCACAGTTGTGACATTATTAACTACTGACCTTAAAAGGTACCTACATGCGTTTTAACTAAACTGCGGCTATATACCTTATGAAACATTGTTACAAAAGTTTAAATTAAATTAACAAACCTTATTAATATAACAGAAGCAGCAGTTTTGCAAGCGACAAACATGGTTTTTGAAAAGCTAAACAACACAAAAAATAACTAAAACGCTGCCGCATCTCATATTAACAATATGTGATAGAGACCAAAACAAATAATTGAGCATTGAAATGAACTTCGACAATGGCTGGTTTCCAGAAACCGTAGTATAGTTTACAAAAGATGATGCTGTGTTTAAAAAGGACAATAACACAACTTGCATTGAACAAATAAAACTTCTGGAAAAGCCGACCATGAACTTCCATCCTCTCGTCCTAACAACGCAAAAGGATTTAAGTAATTTAGCTTTAAACCTGAGGATTTATCAGTGTGCATACAAATGCTGTATTAATTAATTAAATTGAAACAAGTCTCACTCAGGAACCGGTTCTAAGGATGCCATCATCGTTCAGTTAATTAAAATTGCGATGCATTGTCGGGTTTCCGTCAGCAACGCGATTAAGGAAAACACCGTTTTATCGTGCATAATGTATATAAAAACATTGTTTCTATGTAAGCAATAAAAATGTTCGATTTATTGGTCGAAGAAAATAGGAAAGTTGAAATATAAGCATACATTTTCTTATCCTACTTGGTGCGTTATTGTTGTGCGTGGCCGATCCAATGGAACGCCAGTTGCAATATCTTTTGTAAACGTGGATTAAATTCTTTATTTCGGCTCCGGGTTTGCATAATCTTTCAAAAAATCAGTAAATATTCTTACCTATTGAGTCGTTCAACCCTTAGTCCATAACTTTCAGCAGTATGTCTTCTCTCATGCAAAGGTTTCCAAAATCTTTTCCCAAATACTTTTGTGACGGATGTAGATGCTGTCACAACAGTATTTGGGAAAAGATTTTGCCGCCACATGTGAAAAAATCCTGACGTCACATAAATCCTGCATCGCGCAATTAGAATTTACCGCGCGATGGACATATATACCTACAAGATCCCGACATCAATCGTTGAGTAGTTGCCCGCCAGACACAACACCCGTCTGGTTGGAGGATCAGCTCTTGTCTATAGAGGATGAGTGAACTTTACACCCTGTTCCTCATACTAAACTCTATATTACTAGTACATCTAACTTCCAAACTACAGTACACACATAAACTAACACCTTATTCCCATGGGGGTAGACAGAAACTATAGAACGCCACCTGCCACACTCTTTACATACTCCTTTTGCTTCGTTTGAGATTGTTGGGTTGCTACCATTGAAAATTCTGTTAAAATGACATTGATCATTATTCTCGTTAAGATACGGTTGCTAGTGGGTTGCTGCTGTCAGAGATAACTGTAAAAAGACTACCAAACCTATATTGCCAAGGTCCACCAAAAAAATCTCGTCCTGTCTAAACCTCCCTAATGCTATGGTAAAACAGTGGAACGTCTTAATTGCGGGCGTGATACCACCGCCCTTGCGTTGTACAAACTTCGCGGTGCGACCGGCACGCGGCGCGGTAATCAATCCATATCACTTACACCTGGTGAAAAGTGAGGAAAACAACAAATTAGCGTTGAAAGTTTCAAGATAGGAAGTAAAATGGACTGTAAAAATAGGTACGGACAATTTAAACAACGAGGTTAATGGTTGGAATGTCGACGAATGTTGATCCAAATGATCCAAATACTTATAAAGGGAAACGTTGGAAAAAGTGTTAATAGAAATTAATCAGTTGATGAAGTAAATCACACAACTGCCGAAATGAGGGTGTACTATAGGATCACTCTGCCGAACCCTTCGGGGAATACAGGCGTGATGTTATGTTATGTTGAAGTAAATCAGTTGTCCGGCTTGTCCGTAAGGCAAATCAAGCAGATTCATCAGTTAAAGCAATCGCTATCGCAGATCTCAGTGAGCCACATGATAATTTACATGAAATAAGAAAAGGTAGTACTTGGGAGGAAACGCATGTGAATAAAAAAGTGATAAATGAAGTTGATGGATGGAGCGGGAGAGGAAGGCCAAAGAGAAGATGGATGGATTTTGTGAGGAATTATATGGAAGAGAAGGGAGTGAATGATACCGTGGCGGTTGACAGGGAGAGTGGAAAAAGAAAACGTGTTGCGCCGACCACAAATAACATGGGACAAGGGCAGGAAAATGATGAAGAAAAGCCAGTACTCAGTTTTGACAAAACGGTACCTATTGTACTCTCATAAAACGAGAAACAGGTCTACATACTACAAGCCAGGTGAATGTCACAACAATCAACGATTCTTTTGAAACTACCTACGTCAAACTTTCCCTTTCAAAGACCGCTAATATCAATATTAATAACTACAATAAGTTTAAAAGCTTTCAAGACCATTGCCCCAAGTTTTCAGTAGATACAAATACATCGCATGTCTGGGTTGTTTCAACCTGGCCAACCATTAAGCGAATTGACTGCATATGCTAAAGGCACGCCCGTTCCATTAATATATTGTGATACTCTTTAGTCTTCACTGTAATTTAGGACGAAACGATTACTCATTAGTAATGACTAAGGCTGATGATTAAAAGTGCTGTTATTTTTAGTTCGGTTCAGATTTGTAAGAGTCCCTTTTAAACTGTACAGTCACGATCTTTTAAATGTTTTGGCTTGACTCAGATTGCTGTTTTAATTTTTACAAACTTTTTATTAACTTGTGTCGTTCGTGTGTGTTTTTCTTTGTGTCTATGTTAAAAGAATTGAAAATGATATTCAATTGTTCATACCTAAGTAGGTATAAAAACCACCACCAGTTTTTATGACAAGTCTTTTACAGTTCAAGCAGTACGGTTATGGAATGCCTTGCCCGTGTCGATAAAGCGTGCTCAAACTTTGTCCACTTTTAAAATTCTGGTAAAAAAACACTTCCTCTCTCCTTAAACATCGTCATTAAATATAGCTCTTTCCTCCTGTTTCATGTTTATTATTGTATTGTTTATATATATATATATTTATATAGATATATTTATATAGATAAGTATATGCTTTATGTATGTATGTATTTATTGTATATGTAAATGGTACACCACTGACTACCTGCAGTATGATCTCTCCTTCGCGCTTTAATCCATCCAAAGGTTGTCTGTAAAAGATCGCTCTTAGCGATAAGACCGCCCATTGTGTCACCCTATGTTAAATTTCTACATTTGTATCTGTATTTTTTTTTATGGTGTACATAATAAAGAGTATTCTATCTATCTAAAAACAGACCGTCCTTTCTATCGGTCTGTAATAAATATGAGCTGTCATTTCAGCTAAAGCTAAAGTCTATTTAAAAAAAAAATAGACTAGCATCAGGTGAAATGTCTAATTGACTAATTTGACATTTGAAGTGATTGTAGTTTGTTTTTTTCTATTTGGAGTTTGATATTTGCACCTGTCAAATTAGTCTACGTGATTTAAACAGAGTTTAGCGTTTGACACTATTGACAGCTAACTCACTTCACTCACCATGTTTTCACAGTGAGATTTTTAAAGAATAGACAAGAAAATATTATCTTTGCTCATATTATTATTGAAGCAAAATATTGTATCTATCAATGTATGATACACCATTGCTATCAGCCGGATGTCAAGTCATTTTGATGAGAATTTATTGCCGGGCCTCATACGTTGTATGAATCGAATGACCATGCAAAAAATTATAATTTAATAATTAGGTAAACTTTCATTGCAAGTTTTGGTATTTCTAAATTCCGACTGTCATACCTTTACCGTACCATAATATTGGATTATACAACACATGTTTCTCTCATAACACCATAACATCGTCAGCAACAACTAGCTGCGCCTGAGTCTCCGTCCGCGTGGAGCTCAGAAAATAATAATATGACGATATTTTCGTTTGTAATAATTCCATCAATGTGTTTTTATCAATGAGAAAGTTTGTTAACACTAAATTTTGCTTTTAGCAATAAACATATCTAAAAAATCATTTCGTCTCTGTCAAAAACGATTGACAGAAATGGAACGATATTTTAAATTATGTGTAGCGTTAAATGCATTCTAGTGATTTGTGGTGGAGCGGGCCTTAGTATGACTTAACGTCAAGCCCATTTAACTTCAATATCACATAAAATCTAAATGAAAAACATTACGATAACAGTAATAGCCAATTGTTTGATTTCCACATCATAAATCAATGATCACACTTTCGAAATATACACGTCGTGCCAATAAAACATACACAAATATAGTCTCATACACATAGGAGCATAATTTCGGCAATCATTACGATGATTCTCACGTTCGCCTCCTAATATCATGGAGAAAGTATGAAAGTATAATGAAAGTGATGCAACGGGTAGTAGAGAATACTTTACTATTGCGTAGTAATAATGTATGAAATTGTTAGCCGATCATGTATAGGTATTGTATGATACCGTGTGAACCATGCTTTGTTGCAGTTGACCGGTCTAGGTAGTGAATCAACATTGTTATGGTAGCTTAGGTAATATAACAGTGTTTTGTAAAGACCAGCCTAGGAAAGCTATCGATAACTTTTGAAAGT
Organism: Lithophane semibrunnea; assembly: GCA_947363905.1. NCBI lineage: Eukaryota > Metazoa > Arthropoda > Insecta > Lepidoptera > Noctuidae > Lithophane > Lithophane semibrunnea. Next base: position 1,320,871 of record OX376185.1, read on the forward strand.
GAATGTATACTCGTATAATTCCTACTTTTTGGTTGGGATGAGATGGTGTGGGCTCAGCTCGCCCCTAGGATCTTGCCCCTAATTGCCTAAGTGTATCTACTCACCCCTTTGAATATTAGATACCCCAAGTCGCCCCCGTCGTTGTTAGTAAGTCAAAAAAAGTACTGTCAGCACTCTAAGTTTTTAAATAATTTATATTGTTTCCTTTAAACTTCAATCAAAACCTAACAAAAAGTATTAGGCTTGCATGAATTCAAGATAATATTACAATTCATTAAGTATTATCCCACTAAATTATTCAAAAAGAAGTTTTGTAAAAACATTGTGTGATCAAAGATCAATGACATGTAAAAATTAAAGTTGACATTTTAAGGCACCTCTACATACATAAATGAATAAAAATCTAAATGAATGTACAATAATAAAATGAATAAAACAGCAACAGTGCACTTTTAAGAACGCAAAGTTAGTAAATGGATACTACATATATGACACACATGACAATCGATTTAAATGGTTTACCATGAAAGCAACACACCCTTTTATTTTGCACCGATGTTTAATTACATGAAAGGGCGGCATCTATTCATTACTTTACTAAAAATTCATTGCGCCTTTTTCCCATAAGGGACAGTTATTTTCCGCTCACATCCGTAGGTACCTAGCAGTGGTCACACCCCGTTGTTTCCTCATAAATAATAATAATATTTATGGCTCACTGTTGCCATCCGTATAGCACAGTAAGCAATAAATACGACAAAAATTTAATCACAGTCATTGTTCTAATATTAATTATTAGATTATTATTAGAACAATGACTGTAATTAAATTGTTTTGTTTAAATGGGTCTTTTGGAGTGAGTTATGCTTTCCTTTGCAAGACGAAGTCTTAATAACATAACATCATGCCTTGTTTCCCCGAGGGGTTGGGCAGAGGTGTACCTATACTACACCCACATTTCGCCACGCGTTCATCATGGCACGTTGTTCATGGTTCGTTGGTCATTTCACGTTCTATAATAGAATTTCGTTCGACGCAACTCAAGCTGAAATCTTCACTGTAGTTTTTACTTACTTTACATTAACCATGAAAGTTGGCAGGAGTTACAGAAAGCCACATGCTAGGATCATTATTAGATCTTATAAAAAAAGGAGTAACCGGAAACACATACGAACAGAGCAAGCTAATATAAAGCTTGTAAAAATAACGCTCGCACTTTTGTACCAAACATCATACGTTTAGCTTTGCATATATACCTACCTACGATCCACTATTATCAATCAATCTGCCTAGCCTTTTCCCAAATATGTTGGGGTCGGCTTCTATCCACTACTGTATAAGATGTTATTTAAATGCCCCTACATAATCGTTACAATTGCATGTATTTACATTATTTCTCACAAAAAGACAACACGATGACATAAGTCGATAAGATTATGCCCCAGACATTCTATTTTACATAACATTATGTACATTAACTACATTGTGTAACCTTCACGCATGTTTTTAAAAGGGTTAAGTAGATCAAACTCAAAATGGAAATCGCTAGGGGCAAACCTATATTTTATTTATAATTTCCTTAAGTACATACCTACAGGGTGGCTATCTAATCACCTGCATCCGTCAAGATGGGGGTGATTCTAGCCGTCATACTAAACAACTTTCGCTATAAAACTCATCCGATTCGTAAAACCAGCCTGTAAATGTTAAGTACCTTGTAATAAACGCTACATACATATTTCTATATAAACTATATCCATACGCATTCTGAACCGGATCCTCCCATTATTTGTATGTGTAAGCAAATATACACAAAATGCATCTATTTCGATCGCTATGGTGAAACATCACAGATGCGTTACGGATATGATCTAACGCAGGAATGCGATGCGCACGCGCCGATCTCGAGCCGAATTAACTGTGTACAGTCAAGGGCAAAAATATGTAATTTTAGAAAAGTTAATAAAAAGCAAGTAAGTAATATACATTATACAACACAAGAAATATAATTTAACGACTTAGTTATATGTTTCTTGTATTATTCCGGTTAAAAAAGATCCTGTTCACAAAAGTATACGTGTGTGCGAAGATGCTATGTGCAGAACAAAACTTAATTTCAGTCGCTGCTTTATGAGAAAATCACTGTTGTAATCACTAAGTTTATTAAATTAAATATTTTAGCCCTTGACTGTACACACGGCTACACATCAAGCTATAAATTTCCAGTATAAGCTGACCTGGCATTGTACGGAAATCTTATACAATGCGAGATCAGCATAAACTGGAAATGTAAAGCTTGATGTGTAGCCGTGCGTACCTACTATGCTATGTCTGTGCATTATAATTATTAAGTAGGAAGCAACGGAATTTCGCGATGCTATTCTAAGAACACTCATGTTAGCGTGCGTGAATACGTGACGACGATGAAGATATGAAAGAAATCCGAGAGATGAGAATAAAACAATCATGCGTAAAATTAAGCAAAGATTTCAGATTGATAAAACGCTAAATTAGTGCCGGCACATTAATTACCTGAAATCTCGAAAATTCGCATATTTTTCTTTGAATTAAGTATCGACTATTGATTAAACTACTAATCCCCATAGTAGGTAGGCAAAAGAATGATTGCTGAGCGAGGAACCCAGGGTTCGCTTCAAGGGTCAGACAAAGATTATTTGGTTTTCAACCCCCGACTGAAAAAGAGGGGTGTTATAAGTGTAACGTGAGTATCTGTCTGTCTGTCTGCGCCATCGTAGCTGCCAAACGGCTGAAGCGATTTTTATTTTTTTGGTTTTGTTTGAAAAGTGACTTGATCGAGAGTGTTCAAAGCATCTTTTTTTAAGTCTTTTATTAGATTTTTTTGTTTTTGTCGGGGTTTTTTTTTAATTTAATTTAAGGGGGATGCGCTAGGGTGGCCCGCGAAATTCAAATTTTCTTACGTTTTTTGCAATTTGCAGGTCAGTATCAGGTTGTATTTTGATCTAAATATTATTAGCACTCGTAACAAATATGGATTTACAGAATTATAAACATTAAAATCAGCAATACAACTCTCTAAGCTCGTGAAAGTGTATTGAATGACTATTTCAAGAAATCATGACATTTGGCACTTTCATGAACTTAGAGAGTTGTATTGCTGATTCTAATGTTTATAATTCTGTATTGTTGTTGTATTGTTTATGTTTTGAAGGTGTATTTCAGTTTATGGCCTATTATTCGATTAGGAAACTGCAGGCACCCGAAGTCTGGATTATTGGCCAAATGATGACATTCTTATAATATGCGACTCGTATGATAAATACGTGAAATATTTGTGTTGAGGACACTTCTCCCTACCGTTTTGAGATATACAAGCGAAATGTGTTTGTTTTCGTCTTAAACGTGAACAAGTCGTAGATTGCCTCGTTGGTCTAGTGGTCGCAAGTGCTACTGCTGAGTATGAGGTACTGGATTCGATTCCCGGGTCGGCCAGTGTTATTGAGTTTTCCATCTAGAATTTCTCAGTAGCAGCCTGGAGTCTTGATTTGTGTCCGGTTGATGGCAATAGGCTCGCCCCCTATTACATGGGACTTTATACATTTCCAGTATAAGCTGACTTCGCATTTCTTCGCTTCGCTTCGCACGGAAATTCTATACAATGCGAGATCAGCATAAACTGGAAATGTATAGCTTGATGTGTAGCCGTGTGAACACCTCTGCCTAACCCTTTGGGGAAATACAGGCATGATATTATGTTTATGTGTGAACGAAACACGTGAAATCCAAGTTTTATGATTAACCTAATATTTACTGTGGCGACATTATCTAGTCCAAGGTCTTGATTACACAACATTATCGCTTCCTCGTTGATAGGCTGATTTCTTTAAATAACCAGTACCTATTAAGTATTTCAATGTTAAGTTAGATACGGATATTTTTTTAGAAAATTTTCCTTCTAAGGGTGGTGATGTCATTAGTAAACTTGACCTTCAGTTATTTATTAGGTAGGTCAAGTTCAGAATTGCCTTTTTTTAAAGTCGGTCGATTTAATTTAAGTAGGTAGGACCTTCATTTTATTTTCATAACTCATAGTTTCAACAACATTTATGGTGTTGAGCACACACATTTTTGGAATATATTGTTTACTAACTGCGCCCCGAGGTTTCACCCGCATAAGTCTCGATCCCGTGGGAATATCGGGATAAAAAGTATCCTATGTGTTAATCCAGGTTATAAACTATCTGTTTGCAAATTTCATCCAAATCCATTCAGCCGTTTTTGCGTGATTGAGTAACAAACATCCAAACACACAAACTTTCACATTTATAATATTAGTAGGACAGTAGGATTTAAACATTTCGCACTCAAAAAGGTACAAAAGCGGACTTAAAGGCTAGTGAAGAGATAACATAGCAGGTGCTCTGTTTGAGAGGAAAAAAGAGAAAAAAAAATTAACACACGCACACCCAACCTCGTTTAGCATAAAAACGATTAAAGCAACAAGTCTGTAAGAAACTTAGTAATTAGTATCAATTTCTTTTCGTCTAATCGCATTACAAAGCGGAAGCTAACCGGAAGCGGTGCCGGGCCGGTTTATTTTCCACCGGAACTTTCGCATCCAGTGAATTTTCTTCGGAAAAGTTTTGTCTGTTGTCTTTTGTAGATAGAAAATTTTATTTATTACGGTCATTTTGAATTTTCTGATACGATTTACTTTACAAAAATATCAGTTTGGTATCTTTCTACCTAACACGGGTTTTAATTAAAATTGGACGCTGTTGGTGGGAAATTATAATTATCAGTAGAGTTTTAAGTAGCAACTTTGATTCTTTGGCAGAATAAAAATGCTTGGGATTTTAATAACTCTCAAAGAACATCGTCTGTCTACATAAACTAAGTGGGAAAAATACGTAATATTAAAGCTAACTCAAAAACTATATACGCAAGTAAAGTAAATTAAATTTATATGGACTAGGTATATATGGATACCTCTGAAGCACGACCTACCAAACAAAAAAAGAATCATCAAAATCGATTCATATTTGGCGGAGCAATCGCGTCACATACACAAAAAACATACAGATGAATTGAGAACCTCGTTATTTTTGAAGAAGCCCTTTAAAAAGACAATAGCAACGTGATAGAAGAATACGAAATTGGCATCATTAAAAATATAATACATTTAATTATCTACTATGTAAACGCCAATTATATCAAACGACAAACTTCCACCCCAAAATTTTAGCTTGAACCAATAGTAATTGAAGCATCAAAATTTAAAATGACGCGCTTCATAATGCAACGTCTCTATCGTTTCATGAATACAACACAATGGCCACCGAATGCATTACATGCTCCATTAGATAGCTCTCTAAACGAACTAATTCCGACCGTATGGATGATTTCCGTTCGGTACAAGTTGCGAATGATAAGCGGTGACTGACATGAAAGCTGTAATCAATTACAATATTGTCTGGTAGGTATTTGATTGCGGCTTTTATTTTTCTAGAAAACCGGTTTTTTTTTAAACTAAAGTATTCTGTTGTTTTTGTTCGCAACTAAAATTCCTTTAGTACACACGGCTACACATCAAGCTACACATTACCAGTTTATGCTGATCTCGCATTGTTTAGGATTTCCGTACAATGTGAGGTCAGCTTATACTGGAAATGTATAGCTTGATGTATAGCCGTGTGTACAGATTTACATATCACTAAAACGGCCACAGGAGCAATTCCTGTAAAAGCATTTTATTTCCTGAATGTCCAGCAGTCATTAGCAATTCCTCTAATTTGACACAAAAGCAATTCATATTATGTGGACCATTTTACGAATCTATCAAACATGAATTTTTCGTTTCGCACGCAGATCATGTTATGAATTGTCAGTCTGTGACATTTGACGATGATTCATAATATTTTCCTATTATGATTCTGCCAAAGTGACTGTTTTAAGCCCCAGCGAATTGATGACGAAAATAAGAAGCGACTTGATCAGGCTTTCCAAAATCCAGAGCTAATGAAAGAAGATTGAATACCAACCTACCTTAATGTGTGATAAACGTAATTATATAGGTATTAACCTTATGATAGGATAACGAAACAATTATAAAATTATATTAAGACGTTAGATAAACGTGACTGATAAAGCATATTTGTCAAAGAATGCCAAAGAGGATCGGAAATTTCGCAACGACTGAGATAATGCGTGTAGACGCCACCCAGATTTGAGACACTTTACATAGGTACTTAGATAAAGGCACATTGTTTAAACAATTTGATAACCCTTCATCTTACTCGACTTTTGGCACAAGAAAAATTAGGTACCATATTTTTGAAATACAAATAACCTATCCTACTTCCTACTAATACATAATTATAAAAGCGAAAGTTTGTAAGTATGGATGGATGGATGGATGTTTGTTACTCTTTCACGTAAAAACTACTGAATAGATTTGGATGAAATTTGGCAAACAGATAGTTTATAACCTGGATTAACACATAGGATACTTTTTATCCCGATATTCCCACACAATCGAGAACTACGCGGGTGAAACCGCGGGGCGCAGCTAGTACCATAATAAGTATACATATATTATGATTTACAAATAACTACGGCTGTCATTTGTGGATCTTTGACAGTCGTTACGAATCGTCAGAAGCACGAAAGTCTGACAACCAGTCTAACCAAGGGGTATCGTATTACACAGTTACTGGGTTGTGGAGGTCAGATAGGCAGTCGCTCCATGTAAAATACTGGTATTCAGCTGCATCCGGTTAGACTGGAAGCCGACCCCAACATAGTTGGGAAAAGGCTAGGCAGATGATGAAATAACTACGAATTACATACAATTACTTTTCTGGATAAATAAGTATACAACTCGCACCTACAGGCTATTATTTTAGACCACCAGTAGCACCTATTGTGCAACAGACAAATTAGAAGCACTCTACGAGCATTAAGCAAGCAGGTCACGAGGTCCGACCGATACTCGTCGTCCTATGAACCAACACATACTAATGTGCTAATTATGTATATTGATTACCGAATATTACGAAGAGGAATGTGACAAAGTCAATTTTAAAACTTGTCGATCGATATTCATGATTTGTGAGGTCATGTCATATCTCACAGTCATTTACGCGATATTTAATAAAAACAAAAACATCAAAATAGGTATGTAGGCTTTACGAATTGCAATGAAAGCCTAATTTTCGTAGATGACGCGAAGACGGGTTAATAGGACCTCTGAAATGACTGCTAACAGAATTGTACCACAAGCTGATTAACAAATGCAATTTCATTGTCCTTGTTCAATTTTAAATGAAATTAGAAATGACTGCTCAGAACCTGCCCTAGTTACCAAATTAAACTGAAGTTTCATTAATTATCACTTGAATTATCAGGATTTACCTTTTGTCTACAGTAGCTAATACAGGTTCGAGAAAACAGTCCCAAATTCTCTAGAAACATTCGTAGCATAAAATTCCTGTATCTCACACCTTTCAAATTGGCTGCTAAAATGAACACCACCCTTAGGGAAACGAAATTCATTTTTTATCACTACTCGTTTCCTATTATTTAAGCAATATTATTTTATCCTATCTTAGTTAATTGATTCAGGCGTGACTTACGCTCGGTGTGGCAACACGTCGTGTTCTGGTTTGCGACTGGTCAATCGTCTTCCTGAGGATGCCTCGTTGAGAGGTGAAACACGTGTCGATTTCTTACAGGGTGTTTTATGACTCTTAAAAAATAGTTAAGCGGAATAGGTTTCTAAATATATCTACGTCTATTGTTTTTTAATTCTATTTTTTTAATAGATTTACCTTCTTCCCCAGGCATGTCTAGAACAGGAAGCCCGCGTAGCAGAGCTCCGCTCCCTCGCAGCCCGCGTGGCTGCCGAGACCGGCTCCCGAGCCCTGCAAGCCGATGCCGATGCGTTAGCTCGGCGGCTGCAGCTGGTAGCCGGCGCGGTACAGGCATTGGCAGACCTCGGGGAGGCCAGGCAGCTGGCCAGGGCCAAGGCTCAGCATGCGAAGGAGAAGCTGTGTGATATGAGACAGGTACGTGTGTTTTATTGAACCTACCGCTACACTGTTATAGGAACGAAGCTAGAAGCAAAAACCTGTGTGACAGACCACCAAAAAAGTCATCTTATAAATGGCTTACAGTAAGTAGCGAATGGATCTTTGGAACCATGTCAATAATCGGGGTTACTAACTTTTAGACACATTCGAACAATATGTCTCCCTTTTTGAAAATTTTGTCTTCGACACTGGAAATATCTAGATATCCCTAGCTACTACTATATTGCATAGAAAAACCTATTGTCTTTTTAAAACAGCTTGTTCCTTGCAGTGCTTAGTACATATTAATGCAACAAAAGTGGCAAGGGCTACTATTAGCTGGGTATTTTTTCGATAAAATTTTTATGAACTTAACTATTTATAGTTACGTACCCTCTCAAGATTTATAGCAAACTTATCAGCAGCAGACATATTAAAATAATCAGGGCAATATTATGAAGTATTAATGCCACCATTTTTCCAGTGTGAGAGAGAGACGGAGCTAGACAAGGCCGATAGCACCATCCCGTTTTTACAGTGGAATAATGATGGCGTTAATACTTCATAATACTACCTCAGGATCATATATTAAACTGTGAGGCACTGTAGCGTGACCACGTCGTGATTGATGACTCACAGACAGACTTGTGATAGATCGATAGGTCATTCAGAATAACGATAAGTATCACACACACTGCCTTGTTCCTCTAGTGGTCGCAGGCACGACTCCTGAGACACAGGTTCGATTCCTGTTTCTTATTTGTACAGCTTTGGTACCTTGATACCTTTACAAGGACCCTGGTATTCTGATCAGCATAATGCAACGTTTCCTAAACAACCGGCATTCGGCCCATATTCGCTATCGACACAATCTAACGGATAAAGCCGTGTGCCTTCTTGAATTTATTATGAATATAACGGCAGTATTGATTGCCCTGTACTTTGCACCGCACATAACACTGCGATACGTTTATTGATTTGTTATTAAATGCTTTAGTTCAAATTGTAGGATTGATAGAATATTCTAATAAACAATACAAAAAAAAATAGGTTCTTTAATGATAAACAGATGGACGATCTTGTCCACCTATTTATATATTGTTTTTAAAAGAGCGAGGCTTACACTGGTCGCATATGATGTGTAACGTCCGACATCTTGGCACAGTACTAAACTCTCGGAAAATGGGTTGGCACCATCTAACGGCAAACTCCAGAACCGCGCGCGCTCATTGGTCAAATTAAATAGCGCGCGTTTCCCCGGCTTTCTGTTACACATTTCCGTCTCTTTTCACGAAATCACTGCCACAGATTGCAGAAAAGCGAGAGGAAAGATGTTACACATCAAAAAATGAAGGGTCACGAAATCCTTCACAGCCAAGATAGGTTACAATAGCCACATTTGAGCAGAAGCTCGTAATAGTCGTCAATAAGAAATACAAACAGTTAAGGTACTAGAAAAAATGTTTCACTATGAATCTAGAAGACCATTTTGAGCAAAGCACCTCATTGTTGTAACAAAATCAATATTGTTGATGACCATCAATTCTTTAAAATTATTCAAGTAATCTGACCGAATCTAGACAGCTCTGAAAAATATACACAGTGCACAAAATATATTTTTTGCAGATAACATTAGACAACTAGGTCAATGACCGGCAAAAAATTCAAGTGGTCGCGATCTTATTGATAAATTATAGCTTGTAGCAGAAATCAATTGTCACGCACAGCTGCCTAGATTCACAACCGATTGATCACGAGACGGCGTAATGCAATGATTGGAAATCAGTTTCTTTCGCAGGTTTTGCATGATTTTATCATTAAGAGCTTCCATTAGTCTGTTACATCCTGGCTCAACGGTTGGCTCATAAAAAAATGAAGAAATATCAACAAAATATGTTCTCTTTATAGGACCTAACCCCCGTACATGAAGATGGTGAAATAGTAGAAGACAAACTGATCGCTCTTCGCGACAACCTAATAGCACTCGGTAAGAGCGAAGCAGACATCGCCCCAGCCAAGGCTGAGCTCCCAGACATCGACCGAGACGTTTCAGACGAACACTCAATAGTCAGGATCCTAGAACTATGGCAGGCCATGTTCAGAGACACCTTCCTCCACTACCATCGGCTATCTACCGCACTAGTCAGGTCCGGAGACGCAGCCACAGCGCTAAGACTATGGCACGAATATTTAATAGATCTGCAATCATTCTTATCTGGCTCAGTACCGGCTGACTATGAAAACCTCACAGAGCATAGAAGACTCTGCAGGGTGCACAAGAACCTGCTGGCGTCACAGCGGTCAGTCCTCATGAACGAGAACAGAGAAACGAGGAACAGGGACTTGGCTGACAAGTTCGACACGCTGACGAATCTACACAATGAGACATTAGCCAGAATCGTTGAAAGACACGATGAAGTATGTACTAGGATCGCCGCGTGGGATGACTACAGAGAAGTGTACACAGAGCTACTCAGGTGGCTCAAAGAAATGGAACGAGAGAAGGAAAAGCTACAACTCAGATACGTACACATTAAGAGAATACAAAAAATACTGGCCAAGATACAGAATCTCTCAGACAAGGTCCCTGAAGGCAGGAGACAATCTGACAAATTGCTAAAAGACCTAAAGAAAGTTCTCGAATTTACTGAGGAAGCTTACGGTGCGTCTGTGAGGATGGAATACGCCGGCATCGTTAAGAGAGTCGACAACTTACAGGCAAGTCTTGACACATGGAGAGACTTCCTCAACAGAATACTCGGCTTGATCAATGAATACGAAAATCTATCGAACAATGAACTCCACAAACTATACTCAAAGACTCAGGACGAAATCATGTCTTACTCAGACGAAGATAGATTATCAAGGCCACAACTTAAGAAGGCAATCGAAAGGTACTCGGACTTAAGAACAAAGATTGTGAAGACTGAAACCCAAATTGAAGCTCTCAGCGTCATTCAAGAACAATTGAAGGAATGTCTGAGTCCGCAGGACATAAGGTTAGTAAACCAGAGGGTGTGGCAGCTGCGACAACAGCGAGCTGACCTGGAACATCAACTGTCCATCATCATCCACCGACTACAGGAAAGGTTAGAAGTCTACACGATATTCGACTCACGAGTCACACGATTTGTTGAATGGATCAGTACACTCGAAACACGACTCGAAGCCTCGAGCCAAAGCACGGAAATTGGAGCTATTGATCCCCAGGACCTCATCAGGAGGATAAACTCCGAAGTCCAAGCCGAAACCGCCTTGAAGGAACGAGAATTCGAATGGCTCACTGAAACTGGCTCCACTCTAGTCGACTTATCTAAGAAAGATGAAAAGTCTTACAGTAAAAACACATCTAAACAACTGAAGGACATACAAGAACGTTGGCATAAGATGCAGGAGACCGGAAGGTCGAGAATTGCAAAGATCAACGAACTCCTGGAAACGATATCTCAACTAGAAGAACGGCTTACTGAAATTAGGTTAAAACTACATTCCATAGAATCTAACTTATCTACATCTGTTGTATTAGAATACCTAACGACAAGGGCCGTTGACGAGAAATTCAAGGATCGGGATGAGATCCATAAGAACATAGAAAACGAAAGTGGAGAAGTTGGGGAGACCCTGAACCTCTGCGAGCTCGTGTTTAACGACCCTGACGTGCTCAAAGGCAACTTTGACCTCCGCAACCTTCACACCGGCGTAGACATCGTCGAAAAGAAATGGAAGAACATCTGCGAGATGTCTGAATCACGAAAGAACGCTCTCAAAGAAATACGCAAATCCGCTGAACTAGCCAACTCACTACTACCTAAAGTCGAGAAGAAGCTCGACTCAATAGAAAGGAGAGTGGAAAAGATCGAGACGAGGAAGCAACGCGGCGAGCCGGAGGACGAGAGCGTGTCGACAACTGTGATCAAAGACTTGGAGAGTATAGAGGGCGACGTGAAGAGATTAGAAGACGCCTACAGCAGGATAGCTTCAGCCCGCGGCGTGGAGCTGCGCGCGGCCGGCGCCGACGACGCGGCGCGACTGCGGGCGGCCGTGCGGCGCTCGCAGCGACTGCGCGCGCGCACGCTGGCGGCCGGCGCCGACCTGCAGCGACAGTTCGTGGCGGCGCACGGGGCCGCGGTGGTGGCGCTGGCCGAGGCAGACGTGCGGCTGACGAGGGCGCTGCATCTGGCGCCCGCGCCGCTCGACAGAGTCAGCACTCTGAAGGAACTTGATGTAAGTACTACTTAATATACATACTAAGATAAGATACACATATTTTACACAAGCACTGTCTACAATAATATCGCATTGTCAAACATCAGCGACTTCTTCAAATCGCTTACAAGAAAAAGTGAAAATCTACATCGCCACATGCCAACTACCTACGCATCAAATACCTGACATTACACAATATCATGACGTCATCCTGGATCGCGCAATTAAAATTTACCTCGAGATCAACATATATACAAGATCCCAACATCAATTGTTGGGCTGTTGCCCGCCAGACACGACACCCATCTGGTCGGAGGATTGAAAGAATACATTGAAAATTGTTGCTAATTTCTATACCTGAGACTATACTTCTAAAATGTTCATGTATTAAACTCCATCTCCTGTCTCCAGGGCGTCGAACAAGAACTCCTAGAATGCCAAGCGCTAGTAGAAGATGCAGACCGACTAGCAGCCGCAGTGTCCACGGCGTCCGGCGTGTCGGACATGGTGTCCGAGTACCGCGCACTGTTCGCAGATGTCCGGACACGGCTCGACCTGGCGAGAGCTGAGGTCGTCGGCGATGTGGACTCTGCTGTACAGGTAAAAATAATTATTACTTTCTTAGGCCTCCTTGCACCACAAATTACTGAATGCGTTTAGCGCTAACCATCATATTATTATATTAAAAAACTAGCTTCCGACCGCGGCTTCGCCCGCGTGGTATGTCGATAAAAATACCTAATGATATAAGCTTCTGTCCTTTCTCAGGCTCTAGACTATCTGTGTACCAAATTTCATTTAAATCGGTTCAGTAGTTTTGGCGTGAAAGCGCGACAGACAGAGTTACTTTCGAATGTATAATATTAGTAAGGATAACTACTGAAACAGACTTACTGCATACCCATCTTTGAAGTTTCGCCAGTGAATTAGAAAATGCTCAGCATATATCCCAATCGTTACACACGTGTGACGTCGTCGTCAAATCGTCCCAGTAGCAATCTATGATGACTGATGTAAACTAACATGATTTTTATCTTTGTAAAACAGGTGGACACCCTGAAATGGGAAACAGACGCAGCCCTCCAAGTAGACACCCTCACGTCAAAGGAGACCTACCGAGCAGAACTAGCGACCGCCGTCAAAGAGACCTCGGAAGCCCTAGAGGCCCTCCGCCTGTCCCTCGACTCACAACCCAACGACAAGGCAAGCAGTGACGAACTGGCCACTGCCGCCAAAGATATAGCCAAAGCTGGTGCCAAACCTGGACAAACCTTGGAGCTGGCGAAACATTTGTCTGAACTCCTCCTGACAGAGTGTGATGCGACAGAAGACGAGGCCATGCTCAAAGAAGTAGAATCTCTATCCCTAACCTATGAAGACTTACTCAGTCAAGCGAAGAAACGGGAACTCCAAATAAATAACTTGAGGTGAGTTTCAATTCAAAGGTCAGATTGCACGCAATTATAGATCTTGGCTATCTGTAATTATGTGCGATTTTGGCATCTGGTGTAATTTGATCTCTAAGATTTGAATCTAACGGTTTTCTCCGGACATTTCATGTAGATGACGGTGTATAGAAATGCTAAATGCTTTGTGTGATCAAGTTTTTCTTGAGCTGCAAAACTTTCTGACTTATTTGTGTCTTTGAATCTGCTTTTCAAAGTTTCTGCCAATGTAAATCCAAGAGCTATTTTTCTTATTATTTTTTCAACAAATTCTTTGCTTTGGACCTTCCACCTATTTCTGCCAACAGTTTAAAAAGAAAAAAAATTATTGTTATAAAATTATGTAAGGCACAGTTTTTTTTTTTAATTATTTCCATTTCACTGCTGCTCTTTCTTCTTAAAGCAAACAAAATGAAATATTTATGAATGGTCTTGCTACTTGCCTTGCATTCCCCTCTATTTCATGAATGCATTACAGTCCTATCTTCTATTTCCCTTGCACATTTGAGATGTTCCTCCTTGCAGTCTTTATTCCTGAATTTTCACTTTCTTAGTCGATTCTGCATACAGCAATAGTGTCATTATATGAAATGTCCCTGTATTTAAGTCTTCAATGTTGTTATTTGATGATTGTTATATGGTAGCACTTATAGCACTGTTTGGCAACTGGTGACGGGGCTTAAAAGCTGTTATAAAACAGTGGATACTGTATCGGCGACGTACAGTTGGCAACACAGTCCAATATAGGAATAAAGGACCAAAAAATTTCAATGGAAAGACCATTGATCTTTTGGTATGAATTGGTGTGGCTGACTGTACATTTTTTTCTTGCATTTATATTCAAAAAAGGTATATTATTTATGTCACTGATTCGATTTCATGATTATAAAATCAAATGGTACACTCAGTAGTTGTAAATAAAATAAAAGATAAATCTAAGTTATACTCAAAATGCCGTGGAGTGCACAGACAAGATGATAAAATTTAGATACGCCATGTTTTTAGACATACATTATACCTGTCTTATCGAAATCATCACGACTCATTTCAGATGTACTAGTGCATTTTGTTTATTTTATTACTACGTCAGGTACTCCCTTTTAAAACCACATGTTTAGCACACACATTCTACTCTATATCTCCCAACTTAAAATTCTTTTATCACTGTAAACTTTTAGCACTCAATGTACCACGCCGTAAGGCATCTACCACACTGGCGTATCAGTTTTATCACGGGTCGTGACACGTGTGTAACAGCTTCCTAACCCGGCATGCTCTAAACACATGCGTTTTTTCGTCCTTTAGGTTGCCCCACTCAGCATCGTACGCGCTTACGTGCGAACAGTGAGTACTGCTTACCTAATATTTGTAGTATTTATATATTCGGTACATTTCTGCTACATTTTGGGATTTTTTGAAGGTTTTGTAGTTAGTTTTCATAGTCTGACTATACTTTTGTGTAGAATTTTAGCAGTATTTTTTAATTAAACAACATTGAAACCACGTATTTAAGGCCCTCTTGCACCGCGAATGACTAAATACATTTAACGCTAACCGAATTTAAGACATCGTTCTGTTTCTGTCAATGATTTTACGGAATGATATTTTTAAAACGTTTAGCGCTAAACGCATTTAGTGAATTAGTAGTGCAAGCGGGCCTTAAATTCAGTTGCACTAATAAGTTTTCCTGTCTATTTTATTTCTTAATCACTGACATAGTGTAGCAGAAATGCATACGACATTGCATGATGTGATATTAATCAGTATTATAGTAGTTATTGAAATAATTACACTTTTTATTTATTGGTGTATATGCACTGCACTTTACACAGAGTTTTATATAGCTTTATATTTTGGGAATATATTCGGTGTAGTTGTTTGTTTGTCGGTTTGATACCATTATTTTATGGCTAAAGTATATATTAATTATATTTAGCTAAAGATTGTGATGTTTAAATCCTTAGTTTGGTTACATGCTAACAAGAAGCTTTTCAATTTAAATACACATTTTAAAATTATCTAGTCAAAATATTATTTGGTCTCTTTTTAATATTTAATGCATTTTTATTTAAACGTAAATTAATAATGCTTAAATTAAATTAAATTTCTGGTCGTAAGAAAAAGTTTTTGGTACTGAATGGCATAAATGCGTACCTTAATTGAAGTTTTTGGTCTTAAGAGGCGCGAACGCGAGCTTAAACTGCAGTGTTTGGTCCCCAATGATGCAAATGCGAACCTAAAGTTTTCGGTCCTAAATGGCGTTCACAGGAGCCTTAATATAGGTTTCTGGTCCTAAGCGACACTGTTGCCTGAATACGTCATCTACACATCATACCTCTCCCACTCTAGCGAATCTGGCCGGCTGACGTGTCCACTGTGCTCGGAGCGCAACTGGAAGCAGCTGGACAACGACCTCTGGCGGCTGGAGCAGTGGCTGCAGTTCGCTGAGGCGACTGATGACGCGCGCACCGGACCGCCCGAGCAGTACGATGCTTTGGAGGATGTTATACAGGTATGAGATGTTAACATAAAATAGAATATGTGTAGTCAAATATTTTTTTAAATTTATTATTACCGTGTGAATATTTTTATTCATTTATGTACACAAAACACTTAATAGAGGAAAAAATATAACGATAGGAGAGTACAATCAATCATTTTCAGTTTGAAATCCCACTCACAGAGAGGTCCGTGGCCCGTGTCTCAGCAGTGTGAACGTTATAAGCGAATTATTACTATATCATATTTTGTCTTTCGTCTTCCAGGACCACCGTGAATTCCTTCTGGATCTAGACTCGCACAAATCGATCGTGGTGTCTCTAAACGTGGTGGGGTCGCACGTGGCCGCGCACGCGCGCTCGGCGGCCGCGGCCGAGCGCGTGCGCGCGCGTCTGGCCGGCGCCAACGCGCGCTGGGACGGCGCGTGCAGGCGCGCGCACGACTGGCAGGCGCAGTTGCAGAAGGCCTTGCTGCACAACCGGCAGTTCCACGACATAGTCGTGGAGCTGGTGGCCAAACTGGCGGCGGCCGAAAAGACCGTCAGAGCGCGGGAGCCGCTGCGGCTCGGTCGGGCTCCGGCCGAATTACAACGAGACTTCCGTCGATTCGCTGAACTGAGAGATGAGTTACGAAGGGCGGAGCCGAGAGTTTTGGCTCTGCACGAGGCTGCAGCGCTCCTAGCGCCGGGCGCGGGGCCGCACGCGCGCCTGGCCGAGCTGCGCCTGCGCCTGCAGTCGCTGCGCAAGCTGTGCTCCGTGTACGCGCTGAGGCTGGGCGCGGCGCTCGCGCGGCGCCCGGCCGGCAGCGCGCACGCGCTCGCTGCGGCCGCCGCTACTCTGGCGCCACAGGTAACTATCGACTGTAACTGCTGTAGTACACAAAAGCTTATGATCACTATGACTACAGTAAGGCCCAGTTGCACCACAAGTTTTAAATTTAAGTTCTAAATGTATTTAGTAATCACTGATGCAAATGGGCCTAGAAGTAGAATATGGCAATGTTTTATAACTTTACCCATAAAATACCCAACAGTGATATCATAACGTCTTTGTGTACTAAAGCTACACATTAATGACACCCAAACTTCCATAATTAAGAAAACACTTTTACAAAAAACAAGAAGTAATCAAAATCAGAAAATTAAATAAATTCTAACATAGTATTTTGTCTCACCCACGCTTCACCTGCCACAGCACAGTAACGGCAGACACTGAGCAAGCTTTGATTTTGTTAGAACACAATATGTAACACGAACTGTAACGCGTAATGTAACTGTTACTGTGACAAGTTTACTGACAACTGATATAGAACATAGAAACCAGTTCCAATAGATTTAATGAGATATTTTGATGATAGAGTTGTTATTTGAATTTGAAATGCAAACACTACACTGATACCAGTAAAACAGCACCTACCTACAAAATGAAATGGTTAATTGAAACTTTAGTAGGCACTTGATTACATTACACTACAAGATACAGTGCTATAGGGATAAATAATACAATACCACTGAAACATACTGTCGTCCTATTTGTAATATAAATGATTCCAAATGAAATAAGAGTATTTTGGTACCAATATTCAAATGAAAGATTCATAAACAGATAAATTAAGATGAAGAACCGCTGTCCCCGTAGGACGGGGACACGGCGTACGGGGACAACGGGAATAAAGGAGATTTTTTAACTTGAACAATTACCAATATTATAGCAAATCATCAAAACCCTTAGTAAAAGTAATATGTTTCACATAGATCGAACTGTTACCCCCCAGTATTCCGTGCAGTGTTTGCAACACGTAGGTCCTACCACGAAGTAGTCGCTTCGCACAGTATGTTGACGTATTTTGTTATTCGTAGCTTATGGAGGACGACGAGGACGAACTGTCGAGCTTGCAGCTGCCGCCGCTCGACGAGTCACAGTAAGTACACCTGCGTAGATATACTTGTAGCGGCTGATACACTTTTGAGAGTTGCAGAATTTATGGAACACTTATTTCGTGTTAGACACTATTTTACTTTGTGACATTTTCTGTCTATACAAAAAATGTTAAGATGAGATATTTCTAAAAGACATAGATTATAATGAAACAAATATTGTAACATCTATATAATCATAATTTAAAAACATTCTACATGTTATTTTGATCGGGAATCCCTAATTTGTGGAGAGATTTTATTTTTCCTAGATTAAAAAATACAATAGACGCTGATATATTTAGTAACCTATTCCGCTTGACTATTCGTCAAGAGTCATAAAAACCCTGTAAGAAATCGACACGTGTTTCACCTCTCAACGAGGCATCTTCAGGATGACGATTGACCAATTTCAAACCAGAACGCGACGTGTTACCACACCGAGCGCTGGACGCAGAGTCGCACGCTGCACGCTGTTATTGTATTTTATAATGGATTTCCGCAAAGTCACGCCTGAATCAATTAACTATTTCCTAGATTATTAATTATTTTTTAATCAAAGATCGTCAAAAGTGTATCACCGCTGTAACAAAAGTTTTAACGCCTAACCACCTCTTATTTTGCGTAACATTTTTCTTGTGTAGTCTAGACATACTATTTTCCATTAATTTGATTTTTTCCAACAAATTACTTCTATTCAGTGAATGTAATCTTCAAATTCTGTTTTCTAAGACTTTTTATCTGTCTTTCCTAATTCATTTTTATTTCCCTGTAAAACGACGTACTTTTGCAGTTGAAGTTTACCTATTATTGAACATAAATAATATTTAAAAAAAAAACGATTCGCAAATCCAAAATCCAATCCAGTATATACAAAAAAATATTGACCACAAGGATCGAAGGACAAACTGTTTCATTTTTTTTAACTTTTTTCGTTTTGGACATTTTCTTTTGGGCGTTCTTCGTATTGGATTTTTTCTTATTGGACGTTTTTATTTTTGGACATTTTTCGTATTGGACATTTAAATTTTTGACATTATTATAATAAACTTATATTTCGTTTCGAATCGCTGATACAACAATCGTTTAGTTTAAACTTTCCTTCTAATCTTCAACTACAAAAGAGTCTGATAACTCTCAAAGTAGGTATTGACAGCGGTATTTACCTTCACAGACCGGTAGTAGATGAAGAGGAGGACACGAGCGAAGAGGGCGCGCTGTTCGGCATGGGGCGCGGCCTGCGCTTCGTGTGTCGCGTGGCGCGCGCGTCGCTGCCCTTCCAGGCGCTGCTGCTGCTGCTGCTGGGCGCGGCCGCGCTGGCGCCGCACGCCAGCTCCGACTGCCGCAGGAGCCCCCTGGCGCTCGACCCCGTGCTGCGCTACCCGGACGGGCCCCCGCCCCTGTGAGCGCAGCACGGGCCCCCGCCCCTGTGAGCGCAGCACGAGGGCCCCTGTGAGCGCAGCACGGGCCCCCGCCCCTGTGAGCGCAGCACGAGGGCCCCTGTGAGCGCAGCACGGGCCCCCGCCCCTGTGAGCGCAGCACGAGGGCCCCTGTGAGCGCAGCACGAGGGCCCCTGTGAGCGCAGCACGGGCCCCCGCCCCTGTGAGCGCAGCACGAGGGCCCCTGTGAGCGCAGCACGGGCCCCCGCCCCTGTGAGCGCAGCACGAGGGCCCCTGTGAGCGCAGCACGGGCCCCCGCCCCTGTGAGCGCAGCACGAGGGCCCCTGTGAGCGCAGCACGGGCCCCCGCCCCTGTGAGCGCAGCACGAGGGCCCCTGTGAGCGCAGCACGAGGGCCCCTGTGAGCGCCGCACGGGCCCCCGCCCCCCGCGCGGCCCCTCCGCATGCCGCGCGTGGTGGGCGTGACGTCACCGCTGCGCCATCGAACACATTCCATCGAGCCGCCCCGCGCCCCGACATAATGTATCATCATTCGCATCAGCGCTACGTTACTTAATTATTAGCTAGTAAGGACTGTTTATAAAACGTCGAAAATAAAGCCTTTGCATTGATTCAATTTGTTCTTTTATTTTACATATACTTCTTATGTACACATCTTACATATAAAATATCTGAAATGTTAATAGTTCATCTACAAACCTGCACTTGTCACTGTTCAAAGTCAGAGGCCTGGTATTTTCCGTAATTAACTAGCATTACATATTGTAACTCTCACCACAGTATAACGTTCATGCACAAGCACTGCACTTAACTTTGAACTTTCAAAATGCCTGAAACAAAAATATTTTAGGTTAAAAACCGAACACTATGTGCTTATCACAAGAGAAATAAAAAATTAAATGCTGTTCGTTGATAAGCGCATCACTTGAGTACGGGTAGACCAATTTGGCTATTTTTTTTTCGTTATAAAATGTTTGTAATAGACCGAATTAGGTTTTTATAGAAAGAAAAATTGGAAAATCTGAACGTCCTTTTTTCTATGGAATTGTTGTATGAATTATTAAAATTTAGACAGCACGCGTAGCATGAGCACCGTTTTGTCGACCGAAAAGTAGACAAAAATGACGTTTCCTGTAGACAGTAGACAGTACGAGACGACAGCAAAGTAGAAAGAGTCAATTGCACTTTTTACGAAATTCACACTTTTACATAATTTGACTCAGAATTCTTTGTTTTGTCGTAGGATTTATCGGTTGTCAGTGTGATTTTGACAGTAAGGATAGAAAACTTTCTTCCGAAACAGTCTACCTACAAAAAGACCTAGACAAAGATCGTTAGAAATGAAAGACGAAATTACAGATTGTAGAAAGATTTCTACGGTGGATGTCAAAAATGAAGAAACGAACTGTCCCTTTGTATAGAAAAAGCTATGTCTATTCTTCGTAGAGATAGAAAGCGCCATGCTACGCCTGCTGGACACAGTCTGTCAGGTCAGCTAGTTTTATTAGAGAAGTGTTTCTTGGAGTCAAATATTTGTAAAAACATGCGGGGCAGTCTGGGGACTGCCGATAGAAGTGAAAACTAAGCAACGCGTAACCTCAACGTTATTCAAACGGTAGACGGTAGATGGCGCTAAAAAAACAAATCAATTCAAGCGTGACGATGACGCGAGTTCCATGATTTTTGTTCACCTAAAAAGTTTTCAACGCGCCTAAAGAAGTTTTCATTTCAAAAATAATTACCGTCTTGGGGACTTGTGATGCAAATATCTGGATAGGCACCATCTCTACATACACCTTATAAAATGAACATTAAGGCCGTGCCTCGTGAGACGATTGCTTTCGGTTAGGACACAGAGTAAGGCCCGTTTGCACGTTTAGCGCTAAAACATTGCTGTTTCTGTGAAGTTAAATGATGAGTAATGACCGAATGATGGTTTAAATAAGGTTAGCTTTAATAAATATACTTATATAGGGCTTTGTAGTGCAAGTGGGCCTAAATAAATGGCATAAAAATTACACTTGGTAGAAAATACAACAATCAATTTCAAGGACTTACTAAGACAAATAAGGGTAGCTGGTTCTACTCCTGATGTAGGAGTGTCTCCGTCGTGTTCGGCGGTGCCAGTTGGCGCAGTAGCTGCCCCCGGCTGCCGTGCTCGAGTCAAGCTGAAGGTCTTCATGGCTCGAGCCGGGACTCAACTGAAAAACAAAATGGAAAATCTGTCCAAATGGGTGCCAACTGCAATTCAGATACAATAAGGCCCACTTGCACCACGAGCAGCTCTAAATTTATTTTACTACTAGCTGCCGCCAGCGACTTCGCCCGCGTGTAATCTTTATAAATTATAGCCTATGTTACTCAGGGTGAATGTAGCTTTCTAATGGTGAAAGAATTTTTAAATCGGCGCAGTAGTTTTTGAGTTTATTCATTACAAACATACACACAAAAATACAAATCTTTCCTCTTTATAATATTAGTGTAGATAAATGAATTTAAAATATTGTGTCATTTCATTATATTGTTTGAAGTTGATAGAGACAGAAATACGTTTAAATACGTTTAGCGCTAAAAGAATTACGTGAGTTGTGGTGCAAGTGAGCCTTAATATACTGGCCAGCAGGACCCCGTGTGTCTGTCCATCCGTATATTTAGAAGAAACATAATAGGAGTCAGGAAGCAAGCGTAGCAAGCTGAGCACCTGCTGCGGCTGCTGCACGACGAGCGTCCCGAGCAGCACGGCGCGGCCCGAGCCGCCGCAGTCGCCGCGCAGCACGGCCTCGCGCGCGCTCGTGCGCAGCAGCTGCGTCAGCACCACTATCAGGATCTGGACACACATCGGACGATTAGATTCCGTTTAGTAACGACTTGGTTCGGACTAGTAACGCATAGTTTTGGACTAATCTCGACTAGTCACAACTAGTTTTGTTAGTTTTCGACTAGTTTCTGACTATTTTCAGACAAGTCGGTTTATTTTCAGGTATGACTAAGTTTTGACTAGTAACAACAAGCATCGGACAAGCAAAAACTAGTTTTAGACTAGTCATGACTAGCACCGGGCTAGTTCCGGACGAGCAGGTTAATTTTTCCTAGTAAAAACTAACTTGGAACAGGAAGACGAGCATGTTGAAGAACTGCAGCGCCAGCAGCGCGCGCGTGAGCGGCGCGCGCACCGCCTCCACGCAGCCGCGCGTGTGCAGCGACGCCGACAGCAGCGGCGACGCCTCCGACCACACCTCGCGCCACTCCGACTGGGGACGTGACGGGTGAACCAGTACCGGCGATAGCGCCGGTCGGGCGACCGCGAAGGGCGCCAGACATCAAGGGGAAAATCTTCACAAGTCGAACAAAGTTACTTCAAATTCTGTATGAATGATAAAAAAACCTAAGCTGTCCGTGGCCGGCCCCGCTCGCTCTTGCATTCTGTTTGTTCCTTTTTTGCACGAGTCGACATTCATAGGAATAGGAACTACTTCCTATGCCTGTATGAATGCTCAACGGAAAATCTAAAAAATATGAGGAGACCACAAAAAAATTTCAAGCTCGCTCCGCTCGCTGTTGCCAAAAAGAGCAGAAAATCGAGAATGCAGGATCATTCTCCATTTTCTGCAAAAGCTTTTAACATTATTGCCCCTCTTCTCTCCAAGAGTAGTGATCCCGAAGCCGCAAAAAGCTCCCTCAGGGTGCTGGTAGTGCCACTAACACTGGGTTAAACGATGATGCAAATTGGATGTACGAAAGTTGGATGTTATACAGGGTATAAAGACACAGAGTGAACAGTCTACATGGATGTCATGTTTGAAAATGGATGTGAATGTTGGATGGAATGTGTGATGGGTGTTACCTGCTGCAAGGGGTCGTGGTAGCACGGCGCGAGCACGCGCGGCGTGCAGCACGAGTACGGCGACACGGGCGGCAGCACCTTGCCGTCTGCGCCCGCTAATCTACAGCAAATCATTTGAGATTCAGAATCCTAATCCTACTAATTACGCTTTCACGCTAAAACGGCTGAACGGATTTAGATTAAATATGGCACATGAGTAGAACATGACCTGGTCATAGGATACTTTTCATCCTGATACTCCCATGGGATCAAGAATTATGCGGATGAAACCGCGGGTCTCAGCTCATTCATAATTTGAGAATGCGTACCTGACACCTGTCAGTTATGCATAATCAGCCTTTAATGTTCCCACTGCTGGGACACAGGCCTCCTCTCTTCGAGAGTGAGTGGGCTGACCTGTCAGTTATACAGGGGCAAAAATATCGATACCCATCACAACTGTGGAGTGTAGCTAGCTAATTTAATTAGAAAGGAAGAAAATACGTTTATTTGCGGTAAACATGACGCAAAAAAGAAAATAAACACAAAGAAAAATATAAGAAAAGTTGGGGGAAACATGCTTTACATTCACGCAAAACGGCTATCGCGCAGCATTATGCTGCGACCCTATGCAAGACAGAGCCCCAGCGCTGGTTTTCAGCGACAGCCGGCACTGGCGTAATATACCGTAATAGTCCTAGTAAAACCCTCAAAATAAAAGAACTACTATCTAGGTCACTTACTTCATAACTAGGTCTGAACCCTCGTTTAGGAAGTCCATATTGATCCAGGGGATTTCGTGCCAGTCTGTCGGCTTGTCGGCACCACAGCAACTGAGCTCTACCTGGATTACAGAAAATGTTAAGTATACACACATATTCTGGTCGGCATATTCTATTCGGCAGTATTTGTTGAACAGCAAAGCCGACCCTAAGCACCTACTTCACATATTTGGCTTTCATTCCGCCGCCAATCGGTACCAAAACTCCGTTCGGCATCTACACTCGCTGAATCATTGTCAGGTCGAGTCGGCGTAATTCGAGCAATTTTTTCCCATAAAAAGTATTCTATTTTGCTGCCCGGCTGTGCTGAATCATGCTGACCCCAACACGTGAGCAGCCCTGATAGATTAAATTTTAAAGAAAGGAAAACTTAACTGCGAGCGATAGGTTTGAAGTCCTTCAACTTTAACTTTAGGATCGACGTGAAGCGAGGTAGCGCTGCACGCACTTTTTAACAATTATCGAACTTATTTTCTTCACGAAAAGGTATAATTTCAGTGCGAGAGTTGACACGTGTCAAAGTACGCCAAGATGCGCGGTGCTGCGCAGCGCGTGTACCTTTTTGTGTAGTAAATAAATTCGATATTGTATCGGATCATAAAAAAGTGCGCGTCGCGTCGCGTCTCGGTGTAAAGTGACCTGAAGCCGTCAAATCGTACCAAATACCCTACTTTCAATTAGTAACAGTAATAACTTCTACCTGCATTGTATCTAAGAGCGCTTTCCACGTCGGCTCAGTGAGATATTGTGTGATTCCGATACGTAATGACGAAGACAACTCCTTCATTAGAGCCTGCAAACAGAACAATCAACCAATCAATCAACTCAGTCGCAGTCCACTGCACAAACGCTTGTTCATATTTACTTATACGAATATGGACCTTATTCGCAAAAGATTCATCCAAAGAAATATTACAAAGAAGTGAAAAGATTTGATTTTTTGTATGTTTGCTTGTTATATAGGTATGCTTTCAAGCTAAAACTTAGCACATCGGTAGACCATGGCCTGCGTTAGGACAAATATAGGATACTATTTATCCCGATATTCCCACGGGATCAAGACTTATTGCGGGTGAAACCGCGGGTCGCATTCGATAAAACGCATACTTATAATACATAATAGATAGAATACTCTTTATTATGTACACCATAAAAAATACAGATACAAATGTAGAAATTTAACATAGGGTGACACAATGGGCGGTCTTATCGCTAAGAGCGATCTTTTACAGACAACCTTTGGATTGGATTTATACATAATTATAGCAAAACAAAGCAATGTCAAAGTGCGGTATGTGAATCTTGCAATTAATCTATGCTTACGCTTATGGCGAGATCTGAGTTAGAGTATCAACCTACAATACCGGCCGAAGATCGACCTACCTTCAAATATTCCGACAATTTTTGTTGCGTTGTTCTTGTAATGGAATATGTACTGTAACTGTAACTGATTGATGTTATTTTTCGAACCTTCAATGTCCCCCGACACGCGAGATACACCAGCATGCCATTAGCTGCGACTAGGGAGCCGCTGACCATCCACACACTGCTGACCAGCGTGGCTCGCTTCCAATGCGGACACTTGAGCAGTACTGCGATGAGCCGCAGTCCACCAGTGTAGTGCAGTTTCATGCCATACGCTTGGAACAGGATCAGGCCGTAGAGGAGGACCACTGTCACCTGCAATTATTGTTTATGTTTTTTCCCGGGATCGAGGAGCTCGTAGCTAAGTAATAACAGCCGCACGGGTCGATCCAGCAGGTTAGGCTACGCTTGCCGGGGTTAGTCCGTAGATAGGTGACCATCTTTACATACTCCTCCGTGCCTCAGAAAGCACGATTAGCCGTTGGTCCCGGCTGTCATTTGTGGATTTTTGACAGACGTTACGGGTCGTCAGAAGCCCGAAAGTCTGACAACCAGTCTTGCCAACTGGTAAAATGTGGGAGTACTATAGGATACCTCTGCCTAATCCTTCGCTTGCGACCACTTCCTTCCTTGGATGGCTTCGTAATGTTACGTTATCAATAATGTTGTCTTTTTTTTTCTAACCTTATGTATATGCTTGAGCAGCAGCATGACCCTCAGGCTGGTGTTGTAGCAGAAGATGACCATTAACAGTGACACCACGAGCTGCGCGATCAGTAGCGCGCGCAGCACCCCCGCGAGCCGCGCGCGCCCGTCTCTAGTGAACGTGAACACGCCCCACGCCATCCAACATTTTGTTGGAGCATGCTAGCTGCGTCTATGAAAGTAACAACGGATTTAAAGCGGTCGCTAAACGATCGTGCGGCAGGACATGCAATTGTTACATGAATTATGCTGCATGAAGGACCCTGCATGAGGTCCATCATGCAGCATGATAATTCACTAAATTCTAAGGAATTTTCAATCAACTGCCAGCACGTAGTTTGCATGACATGCAAACTAAACTACGTGCTGTCATTCGTATCAATCAAGCGTGTCGTCCTAATACAAAATGTATTGAAAACAGATATCGCAATAACGCTTGCGTTATTAATTTATCGCGCGATAAAAACGCGTCGGTATGGGAGAGGCGTTAGGGTCCATAATTCCTCAGCTCAAATTCACTCTATCTCACTCGCACACTACTGCTCGCAGGCTGAGTGAGAGCGAGATTGTTCGGTTTGGAGGTAACTTGACCGACAAGAATTACTTCTTTTCTAAATTAATGCTGCAGTATTTTCGATTTATCGGAGGATCATGCTAAGCAATTGGAGGTAAGTACTATAGATTCATAACAATCGTGCGAATGCTGAATAGAGTCGGAAAGAACCAATTCCTCGTCAAGAAGTCTGGTCACTCCTTATCGCTCAACATTTACCTGGCCTCTCTCCTTGGAACTCCCGTCAGGTCGCGCCATCTACAGCAATGTGCACTAAATAAGTAGGTACCTAGTTCATCATCACGAATCGCCTTGGTTAAGTCAATAATTTACAACACAAATCACCCTACTCAGGTATACCACTTCTCCGACAGATTCTGTATCATTTTAAGTAAGTAGGTAATTAAAATCCGAATTGTGCACTTATATTTTGATCTCCAGATAAATTCGATCGAGACTCTTGGTGATAACCGTAGCTACTACAAAGTTCACGCTATGTTGGGATACTCAAAGCACGCTATGATTTTCTGTAGACATCGCTACACAGAACAAACTGGTAGGTACATAATTTAGTAAGTATACGAAGTTTACCTACATAATGTATTATACCTATTTTATCTTATTAACAATCATAATCATAATTAAATAACAATAAACGCAAAATGAGTCATAATAAAGGTAGATATCTGATACATAAATAAATAATACAATAAATACCAGTATTCACCAAGGGGTCATCTTTTCAAGAAGCATCATCAACATACCCGACATTGGACCGATATTTGGCGCCAAGCTGGGACGTGACAACTACATTGCAAGATAAATCACGATGCTCAGCATTGAGGGACCGTGTAAAAAGAGAGAGAATCACCTTTGAAGTAACATTACACTGCAATCACAAATTCCTTCACCAAGAACACTCGCGGCGCGCTTCACCGTTTGTTTACCTGTATTTATTTCTGCTTTGGCGTTGGTAGTGTAGACTATTTAACCCCAATATAAACTGAACAAATTAAGTAGGCTTTATATCTTAGGAAAAACGGTTGATACACTCTTTCTTTACGATTCAATTATCAACAAGTTATAAATTACTGATTTCTCCGGAAAATGACACAAGGTTCATGACGTTACCATAAACCAAAATGTTTACTGAAAAACTTTTACAAAAAAAAAACAACCGACTTCTTTTATTTTTTTGAAGTCAAAACTTCTTTAGGTACGTTGAGCTATTTTTGGTAGGGGGTAGACTTATGGATTCGCGTAGTGTTTACTAGTATAGATTATGGGCTAGAGTGCGTTTCATCAAATAGTTCCTATGCCGTAATGTTGGCTCGACTGTTGTAGGACCAATAAGATTACGCTACGCCGCTAAAGCGCTACATAATAAGTCCGTTTTTTAAAAACAGTGGAGCCATCCTTACAGCAAAGGAACTACCTATTAGATGAAACGCACTATAATACTAATTTTAAGCTTTCACTTCGGTCACGGCAATCCCCATCAGGGATATTGCGAATATCCACATCCGCATTCGCAACTGCAGAGCTTCCACACGATTTGGACATCTGCATCCGCATCCGCAATAATTAATGCGGATGTTCATGTGGATGCGGTTGTAGCGCAGGTCTCGCGAAAAGAAAGAAAATAGGCGGGACTGGGCGCTTGCCGTACCTACGCACGTGCTCATTGACCAATAGGAGCGTAGATTTACTTCGGTGACAACATTGTTTCTCGTAAATTAGTCGTGTTTAGTTGCGCTTAATGAACGTTTCAGTTTTCGAGTGTTTTAATTTAAGGTGTATCTTTTCATATATGAAATATGTTAAGGGGTCATTGTACTCATCATTATGAACAACTTTCACTATGGGACCCAACCTGAAATAGCGAAAAAAATGTCTGCCCTACATTTTGACTAGTCATAAATGCAGGGAACAGCAGATTTTTTTTTCGCGTTTGTCTATTCTCAGTTCTATGAGGCCGTGGCCATGGTGTTTAACTCATTAAAATAGGTATCGATTGTGTTTGCTTCGCGGTCAGTAAACTTATCAGTAGTATAGGTAAACCAATATAATGCATTCAATGGCCTATCCTGAACCCTCGCTGCGTGTTTCTACTCAACCAACACCCCTCAACGTTACCATGCAACGTTACATCGATATTACATTCGCACTCTTTTACTATTTAAGCTACTGGCCGCACAAAAAAACACGTTTTTAAAAACGCGGGAATCTTTCAAAAATTATGTCATTCTATTGTTTTCTTCGGTAAACATAGATTGTCAATCAATTGAAAATATCAATTTGCACTTAATTTATTGTGTCAATTAAGTTGCTGAGTAGTTAATTAGTGTGATTAGTAGATAGCTATCCACAGAGTACTTTACAGTAGCTATCGCCAAAATGGCGGACGAGGCGCCAGACGCCGCACCAGTTGAGAAAGACGCCGCACCAGATGCGCAAGATGCCGCCGCACCAGATACGCAAGACGCCGCACCAGATACGCAAGAAGCCGCACCAGATACGCAAGAAGCCGCGCCAGATACGCAAGACGCCGCGCCAGATAAGGAAGACGCGGAACCCGAGAAACCTAGTCTGGCCGTATCCTTCGAAAAGCCGAAAAAGCGGCCCAAGATCGCGTGGAGCGATGACTTGAGTCATGATTCTGAAGAAGACAGAGGTAATAACTTCTTTTTAATTCTTAAGAATAATAATTCCGGGTTAAAATTATGGTTTTTTTAAACGATTTTTTATATGTCATAAATCTCATAAAAAGGCATCGATGTAAAAAGGTTGATAAATGAATGTAGAGGGATATGGAAGGCACGAGACCTGCACAGGAGTCACATTTTTGAGGTCAATGTCACACGTCTAGAAGGTCAAAGTTAAATTAAAAAAAGAATGTTCTTGGTAGGTAAATATAGGTAATATTTTTTAAATACTTAATTAAAAACCCATAACGTAACCTTTTCCAGAACGCGAACGCCTCGCCCAACTCGAACGCGAGTTAGCCGAAACACCCGTAAAACCAATATACGAACCCGAAGAACTAGAGCAGCTGGTGGTATTCGTCATGAAAATGACAATACTCTACGACCTCCGTCCTGAGGACTGGACCGAAAGCACAAAGAAGGTCATTGAAGAGTGGTTCCTGGAACCTAAGAGCTTCCTTCTCTGCGTCTATTTCAGAGGAGACAAACTCAAAGCTAGCCACGAGATCCCTATAGCTCCTGTTTTTGATTTGACATTTTTCTTAAGACCCCCGGAATTTGTCTTCAAGGCTGAGTCGTTCCATGATGACATCGTATTTGGTACGTTCAGGGATTCTATTGAATCGAATGTGATTCAAATCATGGAATACGTTTATGCACCGTATTTCTTCGCTGTTACTGCGTGGCCTGACAGTAAGTATTGATTTTAGGTATATCTAGATTAACTACTCCAGACTCCTGCACCCACCCGGCGATTTGAAGTGGTATTTGTCGACTTTGTCGGCCCCGCCATGCGCCAAGACAGATCGGACCGCGCACGCTGCGATCCTGCGACAGCCGCGATACTTTTCTGTTGTAAAACGCTCATTATCTAAGGACTGATAGGCACAACATAAACCGTTTTATCGAGTCCGCGCGTAAATAATACCTACATCCCTCGAGAAGAATCCTTAAAACGTTATTATAGCGGCATATCCTTTATAAAATGTAATCTTAATAAAACTTACAAATAAACTATTTCTGTGGTTAGGTTCACATTTCATTTTTTTTTTTTTTCCAGGCGTTAAAAGCGAGTTCTGCACCCATATCCACACATTCCTGGCTAAGTTGACTGACATGTACTATAAGATGTTAGGCTTAACCGTTCTATACATACCCCGGGAGGGCCAAAACCTGTCTTTTGAAAAGGCCAGTGCTGACCGAGAGCTGGTGAAGAGACTCGAAGGTGTGGTCGTCTATTGGACCCATCAGATCAAGTCGTGTTTGGAGGACACGGCTTTTGTCGCTTCACAAAAGGAGTTGCTTTGCCCCAGCGATGAATATGACTTCTGGGTTTATAGACGTAAGTAGGAGGAATTGTTCTCTTCGTTGGAATTATTAGATTCGTATTAATTAGTTCAGCTAAATAAGTAAAGTAAGCTAACCAAAACCCACAATCATCTGCCTAGCCTAGCCTAGCCTAGCCTTTTCCCAACTATGTTGGGGTCGGCTACCAGTCTAACCGGATGCAGCTGAATACCAGTATTTTACATGGAGCAACTGCCTATCTGACCTCTACAACCCAGTAACTGGGTAATACGATATCCCTTGGTAAGACTGGTGGTCAGACTTTCGGGCTTCTGACGACCCGAAACGACTGTCAAAAATCCACAAATGACAGCCGAGACATACGGCTTAACGGGCTTTCTGAGGTACGGAGGAGTCTTGATATGTAAAGATGGTCACCCATTCATGGACCAACCCCGGCAAGCGTAGCTTAACCTGATTGATCGAACCGTGCGGCTGTTATAACTTAGCCACGAGCTAAAACTCACAATACCAAATAATTAAATTACAGACGAGAACCTGAACGCCCTATTGCACCAGCTGAAGAACCCGGCAGTGAAGCATATAACGAAGATCCTGGTCACCACTCACTCCACATTCATCCACCAGTTCCAATCTCTCTGCGAAGAAATCGCCCAGAAGGTTGGGGAGGCCACCTCCAACATCGAGTACTTGCAGGTCATCAAGCAACCATGCGCAGTTCTAGAGTGCGTCGTTGATCCTGACGAGATATCCAAACATGTACCGAATGTTATTAACCTATTTCGTTTCATATGGATGGAATCTCCTACCTACAACTCGGAGACGAGAATCACAAACTTGTTCAAATCCCTGAGCAATCAAATCATAATTTTATGTCGGAATTATATCAAGTTAGAAGAACTGTTCGAGGGTAGTACGGTGAAGGCTATAGGCGAGTTCAGTAAGTGCATAGACTGCTGTAAGAAATACAGGGAGATCTATGACTTGATGGTAGAAGCGCATAATGAAGCGACGCCTAACAGCTGGGAACTGGACACCGGAGCGATCTTCAACTATATTGACTCGTTTATCCAGAGGTGCTTCGACATGCTTGATGTTTGTAACTGCATGATCATTTTTGGCAGGTAAGTGTGATCTAGTTATACTAACATATGTATCCTGGCTGGCAATTTAAGTATATACAGTATGTTAATTAACAAAGGGCATACCCGTTAATCCACAATAGTATAGCGTATATACTTGAAAAAAAAAATATAACCACTAAAAAAATAAGTAGTGAAATAGTCACAAAACTATTAAACTGATACATAAAAGAAACACTCTGTACACTTGTATTTTAACGTAGAAAGACAAGTGTGCGTCTACAGAGCGTTTCTTTTCCGTATAAATTTAATATTTTTTGTGAATATTTTACTAAAAAAAAATTAAAAATACTTAGGCTAAAAAATATTACGATAAAAAAAATAAAAATACGTACTTTTTTATGGTCATATTTTTTTGCATGTATAGACGCTGCGCTATTCATGAAATGCGCGTTCATGATAGTGCCAAATGTCATGATTTCATGAAATAGTCATTCAATACACTTACATGAGCTTAGAGAGTTGTATTGCTGATTTTAATGTTTATAATTCAGTAAATCCGTATTTGTTACGAGCGCTAATAAAATTTAGATCAACATACAACCTGATACTGACCTACAAATTGCAAAAAACGTAAGAAAATTTGAATTTCGCGGGCCACACTAGCGCATCCCCCTTAACGGAAACGCCCTTCGTTAGATAACATACTGTATAATTACAGCGTGATTCCATATACCTACGCAATGAGTGCCTAATAGCTATTCTAGTTTCTTCCCGAGAATTCACACAGTCCATCCATTTTTCTTTGGCTTGCCTCTTCTGATAGCCATCCACATGCGCACTCAACACACATCTTGTCACAAGCTCCTCTTGCCTTTGCATCATCTGTCCATACCACTACAGTCATTTTCTCCTCAACTTTTCTGTAACAGGCGGTCATTTCAGATATAAATAATATATTTCAGAATATACAACGTGTAACGTTAAATGCGCAAAACCTCAGACACCCCAACTGATTTTTAATTTAATTGACCTATTACAGAGAGAAAAAAAAACATTAAAAAAATTGTAAAGGTTTTATGTGCTGTTTTAGTTTTACTGGTAATCCTGATCTTTTCTTGGCGTCTGCGACGACGCTCTATCGAGGGAGGGGGTGGTCACCGGGCCGCTGCGCCGCGCTGTCTAGACCTACTTATTAATAAATAGACACGGCAACGTTTTTAATGAAGATTTTTTGAAAAATGTGACCTATATTTAAAAGTGGTTCAATTGATTCTGCTCGTTATTCTGATCAAACTATTTTCAGGTTTTCCGCATTTAACGTTACACGTTGTAAATTACAGATACAAATTGTTTAGCCATTTCCATCATACCACACATAGGTACTTCATGAAAATTAAATGCTCGTCTCAAGACCCCGACGGTTTTTTAAATAAATTCCAGAGTCAATGAGCTG
The DNA here is from genome assembly GCA_947363905.1 of Lithophane semibrunnea. Taxonomy (NCBI): domain Eukaryota; kingdom Metazoa; phylum Arthropoda; class Insecta; order Lepidoptera; family Noctuidae; genus Lithophane; species Lithophane semibrunnea. The sequence goes on from OX376185.1 coordinate 1,354,161, forward strand.
GAAGAAATATCCAGACCGTTCTTCGCCGGTGCAAAAGGGGATCACTTCGAAGCCAAATGTGAGAAAATAGAGCAAATGTTCTCCAAGGCCCTTCTCAGCATTACTGCTGTGTCTGGCGCCATCCTGGATGTCCAGGCACCTTCGTGGTACGATGATATACTCGCCTTCAGGATCATCATTAAAGATATTGAGGTGAGAGAAATTGTTTCAGCGTAATTTTTAACCCCCGACGGAAAAAGAGGGGTGTTATAAGTTAAACGTATCTGTGTGTCTGTCTGCGCCATCGTAGCTGCCAAACGGCTGAATCGATTTTGTTTTTTTTTTTTTGTTTTGTTTGAAAGTTGACTTGATCGAGTGTTCTTAGCTATAAAAAAAGAAAAAAAAATAGTTTATTAGATACTTTGTTTTCGTCGGAGGTTTTTTAAATTTTAAATTTAATTAGCTTGTAATGATTTCACATTTAAGTGCGACGTCATCTGAGCTTGGCTGTAGGTAAAACTTGGGAGGTTTAATCGTATGTCTCCATGATCAGTTAATAAAACACTACCTATATTTTGTGGAATCAGTGCTGGAAAAAACATGCAAGTTACATGTCTATCTTATTTATACTAAAACATCTATACATAATAAATTAAAGTCACTTTTCGCGTCTGTCTGTGTGACCTCATTGGTCTTCTAAACCACGCAATATACCCTAATTTGATGCGGTTTTAAACTATCATTTAGGTCCACCAAATCAAGCTTCTCTTCTCAAAGTTATTAATAACAAAAATATCTTTTGCTTGACAGATTATCATAGAGAACCTGGTAGACACGGTGTTTGAAGGCGTCAACCATGTAGAAGAGGCAGTGTTAGCACTTTACTCTCTCAACAATTATTCCAAACGGAAGAATCTCAGACGTGTCTTCAAAAGGAAAACTGCTGAGGTACGTCTTGAAAGGCATAACTTTTTTTAGTCAAAAATTGCTTATGCGTATAATTCGCGCATAAGCAATTTTTGACTAAAAAAATGTATGCCTTAACACAACACCATGCTTGAATTTCCCGAAGGTCACGCTAGGTTTAGCACCCTGAAATTCCTAATATGTGTGTCAAGTGTGGCAACCCAATAACATTTTGATTAGGATGTAGAACTTGTATCGTGAAAGTATTATTTTATTTTGCTTTTGTACTTATCTCATTTTATGCTGCACCGGTTGACGTCAACCCTGGCTATCGCTGAAAACCAACGGTGTGCCTCTATCTCGCATAGCGTTGTGGCGGTATCTACATCGCCACATGCGAACTACGCATCGAAGACCTGACGTCACACAAAAATCCTGACGTCACATAAATCCTGCATCGCGCAATTAGAGTTTACCGTGCAGTGAACACATATACAAAAACCCAATATCAATCGTTGGACAGTTGCCCGCCAGACACAACACCCGTCTGGTCGGAGAATCCTCCCTTTTCTATGGTGGATGAATGAACTTTACACCCTGTTCCTCATAACCCTAAAGCGTCATAGATGGCCATTTTGCGTGGATGTGGCACATATTTTCCCCCCAACTTATTTTTTTTTTGTTTTTGTTTTTTCCTTTACGTACGTTATGTTTAAGAACTGCAAATACATATATTTCCTTTCATTCTTTCTAGATGTGGGCGATGTTCAGCGAAGAGGTGCAGGAGGCTAAGAAGGACATGGTATCGACGCGCACCATGGCCCCAGCCGACATGCCCAGCTTCGCAGGCAGAGCCGCCATACTCCGTATGCGGAAAAACAGACTCCTGTACCTTAAACAAGTAAGTACTCCTTTCTAGAACCGGTCTTTCAGTGTCAAGGGTCCAAGTACCAATCTAGTATTTTTTTCTCGCGACAGAAAAGAGTTCCAAGGTCTGGAAGATCAGCTGTCAAAGACATCAGGTTCTAAGCGATAAAAAAAACGTTTTACAAGACAAACAAGAGACGTCAATAAAAAGCGACTCAGTACAAAGTGAGAAATAATGTTACTTTCGGAAGTAGGTGGCAATTTGGCTATAGACAAAAACAAATAAAACGGAAGCCAGCGAAATCGCGTATTGTTATTTTTTAAAGTTTGTTTTCACTTTTTAGTGGTATGGTGGCCTCACACAAATTCGCGTAGGTACCGTTTCCACCACTAAAATCTGTTTTTTAATACATAATACATAACATAATCAGCCTATAATGTTCCCACTGCTGGGACAGGCCTCCTCTCTATGAGAGGGAGTGGGCCGTAATCCACCACGCGGGCCCAGTGCGGGTTGGTAGATCTCACATGTCTTCGAATTTTTGGTTCTAAGACATGCCGGTTTCCTCACGATGTTTTCCTTCACCGTTTTGAGAGCAGTGGTGATGAAATTATTTACACAAAGTTAAGCGCCTGTCGGGGTTCGAACCTACGACCTACAACTCGTAAGTCGCGGCAGTTACCACTGGGCCACCACTGCTCTCCTAATTTGGCATTTCAAGTGATTGTTGTTTGTTTTTTCTATTTGGAGTTTGACATTTGCACCTGCCGGTGCTGAGTCAAAATGGTGAATTGTACACTGCCACTAGAGTGGCTCTGAATTTCTCGCGCTTTTCGCGTCATTTTTTTTTTTTTTTACTTTTTTAATAGAGCTACAGCTTTCATTCTTATACTGACAGAATGCCGTTGAAATTTTTAATATTATTCTCCAACAGGTAATGACAGATGCCTCCGCATGGCTTCTACCGTGCAGCAGCTCTGAAGACGTGATCATGCACGTAAATAGGCTGATGGGAGCCATTGATGTCGCCGTTAGGGAGATTTGGATCTCTTGGACGGTATGCCATGACGTAGTATGGGACAAATTTACTTAGTAACTCGCAGTCGTGACGTCATCCATGGATTTGCGACGGTAGTAATGCCTGGTTTTTGAAAGGCTAGGTAATATAGAGATAAGTGACGCGACTAGGATGTGTTGGATTTGACTAACATCTAGTTCTAGTTAAATCCATCGATGAACTGGATTTATTGACCAGAAATGGCCGAGGCTCTCTTGAAGTCCTGAGGCCCTAGACAAAGTGACATTCTATCAGCGATAACGATGTTGGAAAAAGCAAATATGACTGACATAAGTTATCGAAAAGCTTATGTCAATCCTGTTGAAAGTCGTTGTAGAAATACGAAACGCTTTCGAAGCGATTGTCACTTGCCTAGGCCCTCTGTCCTGTGTAAATAATTGGTGAGGTACTCGCCTGTTATGCAAATGCAACCAGGGTTTCTTCCAGAAAACCATCCTGAACTAGTTCAGGAGTTCCCAGTACTTCATCCATCACCAAATCACGAGGATCAATCTATCCTCACCAGACATTTCCAGTCCATCTTCACTACGTCCTGCCCAAGAGGGCTTATTTTATCTTCATCAGTCAGAGATTTGTAAGGCCTCATCTGTAATAAAAAAAGGGTTTTGAAAAAATCGCTTTCGTTTTTTTCGATGTGACTGATATTTATTTATTTATTTTGGGAAAACAAACAATCGTACATTATATATTACAACTAGATACACAGTATGCTATGAGTAAAAGTACAATCCACTACGTTTCCACATGTTACTAGTTTATATTAGATACAGTTTTTATAAAATGAAGTAAAATCAATACACACTTAACAAAAATGCATTATTTTTATCATTTAGGTATTTATGTCACACCGTGTGACATATCAGTCACATAAGTACAAAAAAACCTCAATATTTTACAAAATATTTAGCATAATCATACAAAACTAAGTTTTTGATAAAGTAGAACCATAACCTTATCTAGTATTTTTTTTTATTCGAAAACCAACTTTTTTCTTTTATGAATTTTAAATCACGAATAACAACTAACTACCACACCTTACTACTACTATTTCGGATTATAATCATCACCCAGATCTGTCACAATAATATGAGCTGTAGAGTTAAAAACATAATTTGTGTCCAACAGCACAACGTGGACGAAAGATGTGGAGCAGGTCTCAACAAGACCCTGATGAGGAAGAGCGTCGAGAATCCTGGTCTCTTAGAATGTAACATTGATTCGTAAGTATCTAATTATGACTGACTAGCTGCGCCCCGTGGTTTCACCCGCGTAAGTCTGGATCCCGTGGGAATATCGGGATAAAAAGTATCCTATGTGTTAATCCATGTTATATACTATCCGTTTGCCAAATTTCATCCAAATTCATTCAGCCGTTTTTACGTGAAAGAGTAACAAACATCCATCCATCCATCCATCCATCCATACTTACAAACTTTCGCGTTTATAATATTAGAATTAGAATAGTTAGATTAGATATTTTGATGGGTAATCAATCTATCAATCTGCCTAGCCTTTTCGCAACTATGTTGGGATCGGCTTCCAGTCTAACCGGTTGCAGCTGAATACCAGTATTTTACATGGAGCCTATCTGACCTCCACAACCCAGTCCCTGGGCAATACCCCTTGGTAAGACTGGTTGTCAGACTTTGGGGCTGACGACCCGTAACGACTGTCTAAGATCCACGTATTACAGCCGGGACCAACGGCTTAACCTTTCCGAGGCACGGAGGAGTCTCGGTGTGTAAAGGTGGTCACCCATTTACGGATCAACCCCTGCAAGCGTAGCTTAACCTGATGTATCGACCCGAGCGGCTGTTGTTACTGGGATGTCGTTAATCGAATGATTTATTTATAAAATTTAGGTCTATTCTGGAACTGTGCCAGGAAGCGGCTCACTGGGAGAACTTATTCATGGACATACCGCTGCATGCTTATCAGGTAAAACGGACTAAATAATTTGATTACAGACTAGTGACAGAACCATCGGACTTTCATAGAAAACAAAGGAATATCTAAAGGCTCGTGCAAAATGGCGCGATATCGTGTGAAGCCTTAATGCGATTAGAAGTCAAAGACATGCTTTTAAAATCACTGTATTGTCAAATTGATTCGGGGCATAATTATAATATTGTCAACCAGTCTGATTACACTGGGTAAACTTTTGACTGATTGAACGTATTGCATATAAAACTCGGGATACTGTGGAGTACTAGCAAAATTACCATACAGTTACGTATTTCAATTCTACACGTACCTAGTATTTATTCATTTTTAACCGACTTCTTCAAACAGGTGGAGATTCTCAATTCTTACTTTGTTTTTTTTGTATGTTTGTTACGCGGTTACCTACTCCGCTATTTTATGATTATTTTTTGTTTGGTAGGTCATGCTTCAGAGGTGGTCCCATATACATTTTATTTAACTTTGCTTGCGTAGTTTTTGAGTTAGCTTCAATATTACCTACTTAGTATATGTAGACGATATTTTAAGTGACTCCGTCACTGTTTTTTACATAGTAGGTAGTGGTAGTCGGATTTGTGTGGGGTAGGTACCACAACTATAAAGTGAAAAATTAGACCATTTTACAAAAAAAAAATACAAAAAGTCGGTGGCAAAAAACGAAAGTTGGAAACCAAAAACACTGACTTCCGAAATTAAAGTAATTTTTCACTTTTTTTGTAAAAAAGTTTTTATTTATATTCACGTCGACGATTGTCTAACGTAACATGAATCGCAGGTTTACGCAAAGGGTGCGACAGTGAACTACGTCTATGAAAGCGTGCTGGCTGTCGTGAAGGGATACAACAAGATCCTGGACTCGCTCTCTGAGGAGGAGAGGCTGCTGTTCAAGCCGCTGATCGTAGTAAGTTATTCCTCTCCATCATTTCAACCGAAAGACGTCCACTGCTGGACTGAGGCCTCCCATAAGAGTCGGCACATCGATTATGAGGGCTCCCGCAGACATAAAATTTCAAGTTGGCCGACTAAAGGCGAACTTCACCAAACTTTTATACCGAGTATAAGTCTTATCCTGCGAATAAATTTGGAATTTTTAACAGTTGTTCCATATAAAAACGGTCAGACGACAATTTTATTCTAAGGATAAAAGATAGCTGACTTTGATAAAATCAGCCCTAAACCGCAGAGTACCCATACCAATAAGTATAAGTAGTGACATATGCTAGCCCACAAACTGTCCAACTAAGGGCGAATTACACCAAACTTTTATACCGAGTGTAAGTCTTATCCTGCGAAAAAATTTTGAATTTTTGACAGTTTTTCCATACAAAAACTGTCAGACGACAATTTTATTCCACGGATAAAAGATATCCGACTTTGATGAAATCAAATATTGTATTGGCAACTTACAAATTGTACGTCTGCGGGAGCTCTAAGTTGCTTCAGTTGTTATTATGAAAGTTTTACTCACATAATATGCTTGAGGTAGGAACCGAAATGACAACCATCTTGGTATGCAGACCATCTTCTTAGGCGTTCATAAACTGCTGAGGATCGCGGCCACAAATAGGCCGAATCTCCCAAGGTAACCGGTATTCCGTTGTGGTGATTGCTAGATATATGTGTACCTATAGAGCGAAATTGAGATTCTTCTGTAACACATTGGTGGTGGTTTAAACATCATTGGTGAATATTAGTGTCCGACCAAAAATAGTTTTTATAGAGCGAAATTGAGATTCCTCTGTAACACATTGCTGGTGGCTTAAACATAATTAGTGATTATTAGTGTCCGACCGAAAATAGTTTTTTTTTCGGCCGAAAACTACAACTAAATTCGGACTGATTTGCATTTCCGCCAAAATCGAAAAAGTTTTTTTTTGTTTATCAATTGTTTTTCTTTGGTAAAAGAAATGCAGCGTCAATCTTTTAATCATTTAATTAACTTTTTAAACTTAAATCGCACAAAACTTAATACTTTTCTCAAAGACGTTATTAATAATCAAACAATCTGAGATTATAATACAAAGCAATGGTTTCTGCATTTCTACTGTTATCGGGGTTTCGTTGTTGTAATGCTGGGGCTACATTGTCGCGTTATCGCGAACTAAACTTCGCGCGCTCTCTCTCGCCCACCGCTACACTGAGAAGCTCTCTGCGCGCGAATAATAGTTCGCGATAACGCGACAATGTAGCCCCAGCATAACTAAGTAATCAATACTTTTATAGACAATTCATTTATTCAGAGAAAAACGCTCTGAATAAATGAATTGTCTGAATAAACGAATGTGAAATCGCGAAAAAAAAAGCTGTTCCGTATGTTCGCATAGCTCGTCAAAATGTACGGAACAGCTCTTTTTTTTTTTCGCGATTTCATATTTGTTCCCATAGTAAAAGTTGTTCATAATGATGAGTACAATGACTCCATAAGAGGTTGTTGCTGTTTTACCAATAACCCTGTATATCTTTGAGCTCAATACCTACTTATTAAAAAAAGAAACTAGGAATCATTCCATCAGTCATTGCAATTTAAACCTTATGTTTATGTAATTAGAGAGAAGTCACATGATTGACACTTGCTCTTGTATTGCAAAATACTATTATCAGTATGAAAAACAGCAATTAATATAAAACAATAATTATAATTATTTATTCTAATATCACATGATTTAGTAGAAATTAAATGCATTACACCATCATTAATTTGAAACTTGAGATATAACTTATTTAAATTAAACATAATAATAAATAATAAAGTGAAAATAACAATAAATGGCCCCATCATCAAAATTAACAAAATTATCTAAGCACTTACTAAAAATAAAATGCGAAAGTATCGGTCTACCTGTCTGTTACCTTTTTACACCTAAACCACTGAACTGAACTGATCATTATGAAGTTAGCCGTGGACCTGAAGAAGCACATAGGATTATCCTGGATATTTGTATTAAAAAAATGATAAAAGACGGAAGTCGCTGGAAACAGTTTGTTATAAATATGTATCCAACTATAACAGCAAACACATATCCAAATGTTCTTTCATATCATCCTGTTCCACCATCTTCATGCAGCAAGGACAAGGAGTCTTCGTACCAGTCTCATTGAGCTCCTGGGACTCGTCACATATATCGTCTTCCTCATCTTCTTTCGAATTATTATTATTACTAAAGCTGGTACTGGCCCCTTCTTCATTGTTATTAAAGAACATCAAGCATTCGTCTAAATGTTCTTGTACTGGTTTTTCGAATTTTGAACCACAACATGGACACTTTTGGCCAAAGACCTCATTGCTGGGGCCTGCTTTCACTTCAACTTCTTCTTCCCCTACTTCATCTCCTCTCTCTAATGTTATTAAGCTAACTATATTTCCTCTTTCGTTGGCATTCGCTTCTAATTGTTCCTTCATTTCGTTACGTAATGATACCACTTTGTCAATGAAAGGCTCAGATTGTAATGTAGCTTGTGATTCAGTTTTTCTTTTGCCTCTATCTGATTTTTTTATGATACTATTATCGAAATCTACATGAGTCAAATCTATAAGATCGATATCAGTGTTTTCTGCAAGGGATGGTATCGGTTTAAATGCAGGAACGGGTAGAAAACACTGCTGTATTTCTTCTGGTATTGGACTATTTATTTCTTTTGGTTCAGATTTTACTGTATTTATGTCACTAGTAGCGAAAATCATATAAGTCAAGTCTATAACATCATTATTATTATTTTCTGGTAGTGTTGTTGCTTTTGGTTTAAATACAGGTATTGGTGGTACAATTATTTCATTTGGTATAGGTTTGTTGCCAGTTTCTGTATCTGGTTCCCTTTGACTAGTTTGAGTTTCTTGAACACTTTCAGTACCATCCTTACTCAGTTTCTCAATGATATCCTTATTCAAACATTCATCCAAATGCCTATTAATTTCTTCATTACTAAACTTACCGCTACAAATGGGGCAATCAACTAACTCTACTTTAACATTAACTGCAACTAATTTATTGTTATTCTTTGACTGTGTTAACTTGTAATCATCACCATATATGTCTTTCAATATTGTTGTGGCATTAAAGTAGTCTTCTATTTTCCTCATTTTTGTGGGAGGAGACAGTAAATCATTAGATTTTGTTTTATGTTTAGGAGTGGAAACTGCTACTCCTCTTCCAGGTGCTTTAAAAGTACCTGTCTCTTTGCTTTTAATAGTTTTCTTAAGACTAGGATCTGCCTTTTCCACAGCCTCGTTTTTAATTATTTGTTTATTAGCCCATATCATTCTCACTGTCTCTGTCACACCTACAGTATAAGGTTTGCCTCCTGTATTTAAAATGTTGCCACTCCCAGTGAACACTGGTATAGGTTTTGAGGGTGGTTTAGATGCTGTGATTACTCCCTTTTTGCTAACTACAAGAGTACTTGCACTATTTGTGCTAGTTTTAGTGTTGGCTGTGACATTAGTAGAATCTTTTAATACAGGTTTTGTAGAATTATTGCTATTAGGTACATTATTAATAGTTTTTATGTTATTTGTAATATATTTAGTGATATCTGCATTTGGTTTAGTGGTAGTATTCTTCTTGTCTTTGGACTTTCGTTCTTTTTGTGGTTCTTTTATTTTAATGAACTTGCCTCCACATCTTCTGAGGTGGTTGTTCCACCAATAGTCACTGGGCCCTGGTGCCCTGTTCATGGAGCGTCGAACTATGCCAAAGTGCGGCCTTCTCTGCTGACAGGGCCCATTGCAACGCCACCAGTGAGTTTGATAAAGGTGCACCTGAAATTATATCAGAATCATATACCTAAGTATGTGTTTTATATTGACTTGAATTTAATTTAACAGAGTAAAGTTTTATCAGGCTTGGTACCAGGAGAAAAAAAAGTTATATTCCCAGAACAATTTGAATCAACCTTCTCAGAACAATGGTATGCTAATTTAGCTACCTTTTAGACCTGTTTTCTAAGGGTCAGTTCACACCGAGACGCGAAGCGACGCGCACTTTTTTTCCGATACAATATCGAATTTATTTAAGGAACAAGAGCTGCCCCGCACCGCCCATCTCGGCGTACTTTGACACGTGTCAACCCTTGCACTGAAATTATACCTTTTCATGAAGAAAATAAGTTCGATAATTGTTAAAAATTGCGTGCAGCGTCGCGTCGCTTCACGTCGCGGTCTGAGCTGACCCTAAAACTAATGGACATAGTGTTAACTTGATTTAAAATTACCTCATCATGAAAACTATGGTAAATACTAATATTTAGGCCTGCACACTTGTTGATCCTGTGCATATGTGCTTGGAAGTTGGGTCCGTGGCCATCTCGGTCTTGATCTCTGTTTGTCACAAACAGAAATGCATGTATCATCTCATGGAGCAGGGTCTCGATGAGGTCCTTACGTGGTCGCAACTTTAGCAATGGTTCACTCAATGCAATGTCACAGAGACCACAACCGCCTTCATACCTGGATATAAAGCAGTCAAACTAATATTAGACGTCCCCTAGTCCCTTGGTAATAAAATGACAATGACAGAAAAATAGTAAACTTGTCACAGAAACATGTGCATAGAAAAAGATAAGTTAACTTTAAAGAAAAAAAGGGTAAATAAAAATTTTCACGAAATTCTCTTTCAACTCACAGCATTGGTCATAATTAAACATAAAATCTATGTTTTATACTGTTTTCCATCAGCAAACTATATGCGAGATATATTTTTGGCTTTAGCAAGGCCTACATGGGGAATGTTGAGGCGATCCCTCACTGGAGCATTCGCCTGTAATGTAACAATCTAAGATGCGATTTTGAGCACTGTTACAATACTGCCCCTTTGACTGACAACGATGTTATGCTCGAAACTGAACTGTTACTTTACAGATGAATGCTCTCAGTGAGGGAGTGCATTTAGGGTAGGTTATTACAGTCATATTCCCTTTTCTCGTCTACCTACTCTCTTCAGACTTTCATCTACTCATTGATAGATGAGCTGTTTCCTCTAATACTCAAGAAATAACAATTCACTTTTTTGTAGTAGATATCTTCCTACAATAGACTGTGTCTGGTGGAAGTATAGTAGGTAGGCCGAAAGTCGGCGTTGTGTTGACCTTAAGATGGCTGGTGTAGTACGGAGTTTCAAAAGACTAAGACTATGACCCACGACCACAATGAGGCCAGCGTATACTGATTTTGTTACCTACCACTGAGTCGGCTTATCGTACATGAACTATTTCTGGTACTAGCACAAAAATCAATAATACTTACGAGCATACGCCTGCACAGGAGTACATTCTTTTACTCCATCTTACCACGGCTCTGCTGGCTAGTTTTGTCCAGAAAAACATTTTATCAAAATGTATAAACAACGAATGCACATTAGGTGTTGGGTCAATCAGTTCTAACTCAGGATCGCCTAGATTCATTTTTATTTTTTACTAACAATAATAAGATGACTTAATAGTTAAATAATTCGTAATTTTGGCGAAATCACTTCATTTTAAAATGTTGACAAATTCGATTTCAAATTTTTTGACGTTTTCTTTAGAGTTTTCAGACATTGTAGGCTTGCAGAAAAATATCGATATATCGAAATATCGATATTTTTTGTTCGATATATCGATATTTTCAGGCGATATTTATTATTTCGATATATCGATGTATGGATATAAAATATCAAGTATCGAAAATGTATCAAAAACGATATATTTTCAATAGCAACACCGTTGTCGCCGCGGACTAAAACCGCTGGAATTCAGAGCCGTAAAAATTATTAGTACTTTTTTCCTAGTTTGGTATTTAAATGATTATAAAACTTGAACTACATAAAGTAATTTTTTTTTTATTCCACCGATATATCGATATATCGATTTTTTTTTTCGATATATCGAAATCGATATTGATATTTTTTTTAAATATCGATACGATATATATCGATACTTTTTTACACTTCTTGCATCCCTAAGACATCGGTTTTTGACAGTTGCGTTTCGTTTACACTCCAATTAAAACGAAAAAACGAACAAAATAAAAATGTATTTATTTGTGATAATGAGTTTCATTTTATTTAATACTTATTATTCTCTATTTCACTTTTCTTACTTTTTGGGATTCTAAAATATATGTAGGTATGCACTGTTTGCGAACATAACCGCAAGGCTGCCAATTAATAAGCAATACTACTAAAACGGTAAAATTTTATTTCCAGGCTTGTGAGAAAAAAGTTCAACCAGGGATAACGAAATTGACGTGGACTTCTACAATGTCAGATGCTTATATTGCTGATTGTGTTGTGCAAATCGGAGAAGTAACTATTTTCTAATTTCATATCTCGTAACAGTAATAACTATAGAAACTATATATACATTTAATATTTTTTAATACCTATTTTCAGCTTCAAGATTTTTTAACTACATACAAAAACTGTAATATTAACTTAGTAAAAATAATGGAAAAAATTTGCGATACTCCATTCATCGAATTTGTTAATTATAACGTTTTCGAAATAAAAGATTTACGAAAACTTGTACGGGCAATGGAACAAAAAGCTATGGATGCTGTCCTAGAAATGTATAAAGTCATAGTGATTTATCTCATTATTGTTTACGAGGGTTTCGAAGCCTTTATTACTCAGGTATTATTATTTATTTATTTATATAATACTTTAACCACACAATGTACAGAGGCGGTGTTCCCTTGGAAAGACTGGTTGTCAGACTTTCGGACTTCTGATGTTAACTGTCAAAGATCCATTAATGACAGCCGGGACCAAATGCGTGCTTTCCGAGGCACGGAGGAGTCTTGATTTTACCAGTTATGTTCAAATCCTAGGGGGGGCGAGCCTGTTGCCATGCCAACTGGGCACAGTGGGCACAAAACCAATAAAAATAAATAATGTTTTATTTTATTTAAGATGGCAGAACATTGGATTAAATACGTTAGGAGATTTGATATGCTTCTAGAAGATGCTTTGAGATTAAGCCTCAAAGCAACTATGCAAAATATGTACAAGTGTGTACATGGAGATGGTAAGTTTTAAATATTTCATGATCCATTGGTATCGGGAACAGGGTGCAAACTATCAGCGGTCCCAAGCAGAACCAAGGCCGGTACCGCTCTTAGTATCAAGCCCTTGATCCAGCTGCCAAACGAGAGCCGCCCTCCTCGGGGTTGAGCCGGAGCTCTTTTCTATTTTTTCTAATTTAATAATTATTATAAATAATTCGTTAGATGCTCAATTACTTTGTTTTATAATACTCACAGGTACAATGGCACCGTCACCTCTACTAAAAATGAGTCTGTACCTTTGCGGAAAGGATATTATATACATTCCTCCAAAATATGACATCCAAGATACATTCACGACAGTTCTTGAAGAAATAATCGTAATAATGGCTACAGTTCCTCGTTTGTATGAAAAGTTTGGTCTGCCTTCAGGAGGATTAAGAAAGTTTTACGAAGCTGTAGCTATGGACCAAGATTGTAATAAGCTCCAGAAGTTTATTGATGATGGTAAACTTATACCTATACGTTGTATATCGTGCATAAACTCACGCCCTCTTCCCACCGGGGTAGGCAGAAACTGCAGAACGTCACCGTCACGTGCGATCCTTACATACTTCGTTTGCTTCATTTACATTCATACGTCTGGTCATATACGCACGCCTACACATTTTTACATTCCATGATTCCAACTTCTCGGTAAAACATACATTCTATAATTCCCTAAGAAATGTCCATAAAAATATGTATTAAGCAAACTACCAGAATTAATAAAAAGAAGGAAAAGAACAGATAAGTATATTATGAGTATTCTACGTTTTATCACTGCCGCTGCTGGTCATTTGGGCTACGAAACTCGCGCACTCTACACACTATTGTTAAATTCTAGTCTATTGACACACATTCAAATCCGTCTTGCTTCGCAGTGTACCTGTTATCGTGAAAGTACCTATACAATGATCAAAATTATTTTCAGAAATTGAATATAATATTAAACTAGTACACGATCATATGGGAATGTGGGATCCTTTCATGCATATCTGGAAAGTGGACAAAGATGAGTTTCTGCAGAAATATCGAGACGAAAAGCATACAGCAGAGGAATTTGATTATCTTATTATTAACTACAGCAATCTTGCAAATTCTATCCAAGTGCAAGAAACAGTTAACCAGGTACCTACTTGATTTCTATTAAGTATTACTTTGTTTCAAAAAACATTACTTTTGAATAATTTTAGTCTGCGTAATGTAGGCCGAGACTTTTAATTTTAATCAAAACCGATCTGCTGTGTGCTCCAGAAAATAATTCTCTTCTCTCATCATTTTACGTCGTGATCGAATCAGTATTTCTTCTTCCCTAGATTCATTTTATTACCCTTAACTCGAGCGAATTAAAGAAATCCATCATAGCACACTGTATCGTTTGGCAAACCAAGTTGGGAGAGTTACTGAGAACAATTACAGAGGCTGACATTGATGTTATCTATGCTTATGTTGAAAAGAGTAGCGAAGACGCTATGAAGGTACGTAAAAAAAAGATAAATAATGTTTGTTAGTATTTGAGGTGTCTTACCTACATTTAATGGTAGGTACCTACGTCACAAATACGATAGAGGACGTTTATAAATGGAAGCCTATTGCGAGATTGTCTTTATTACATTGATTTTAGCATAATTTTAATAAAACCATAACCCCTGTTATCAATTCACCAATCATCAATCATCATACATTCAATAACGGAATGTTCATTTTATAGACGCCATCTGATTTAAAAGAGCTCCAGGTAGTCATAGATACTTACGAGCGTTTAATGTCGGAACTCGAGACGACTGAGAAAACATTCCCTCCGATAACTGACCAAATGAACACATTGAGTAAGAAATTCATATTTTTTATATTTTATACGTTGTGGCGTAAATAATGGACAGTTACAGGGTTATCCACCCTGTAACTATCCATTGGCCAGATTATCATCTATCATTTACTCCACTTATTTCGCCAGATCGTATGTAATGTGTAAATCAAATAGGTACGTACACAAGAACATACATGATGGAGATGATGGTAATAGATGATAAATTTATTACTTGACAAATCACTCTTGACTTTACTGTTTCAGTAAAATTTGAGGTTGAACTCAGTTCTGATATGACGACTCGTCATGAGAATATACCTATTTTATGGTCAGAGTATTTAACGCTTTTGGAAGAAGCTAAAAAAAATCTCGAAGCTAGCAAAGACAGATTCAAAGCTGGATTGTTGGATCAAGCAGAGGTAAGATGAAAAATGCATTATTATGCACAATTATTATGGACTCTTTATAAAACTAAATTATTTTTCACGAATCTTCGCGCCTACACGATGCGGCAGCACGTTTATGTGTTTCCGAGGAATTTCATGTTATTGTCTAGTAAAAAAGTACACATTCACTATTACACCAACAACTTTTTAATTTCACAATTCCTCTCAGGTATTTAAAGAAGCCGCGAAAGAATTTTGTGAAGACTTCTATAAGTCGTCACCAATTTCCTCTGAAATAACTGCCAAAGATGCATTGTCCCAGTTGAAAGCTTTCAGAGATCAACTTAATGCATTACGAGAACAGGAACAAAATATACGCGATGGTCTTGCTGTGTTCAATCTCACGTAAATAGCTTTCAATTAAATTAGTAATGTCGTATTATCATCATCACCTGGCTTGCCTTTTCACAACTATATTGGGTTCAGCTTCCAATCTAACCGGATGCAGCTGAATTTACTGTATTTTACATGGAGCGACTGCCTATCTGACCTCTACAACCCAGTAACTGGGTAATACGATACCCCTTAATAAAACTGGTTGTCAGACTTTCGGGCTTCTAATGACCCGTAACGACGGTCGAAGATCTAAATATGATAGCCAGGGCCAATGGTATAGCGTGCTTTCCGAGGCACGACACAATCTTTATAAGAAAAAAATAAAACTGAAGTGTCCGTTTTCGGATTGTTTTCGATAATTGATAGATTAAAGTATTAGTAATAAGCTCATCCCCCGTGCTTGCTCTTAGCGGTAAAGGAAATAAAAAAATCTTTGTTTCCTAATTATTTATTCAATCAGAACTACAAAATTCAAATAATACCTACAAATAAGATACATAAAAATTATTGATTATTTACACAACTGAAATTTATTAATTGTAGTACACCAGTGAATCTGGATCTTCAGAAAATGGAGAAGGAGTTAGAGAAATTGGAGGAAGTCTGGGGATTGGTAAATCAATGGGAGGAGTCCTGGGAAAAATATAAAAATCAAACATTTTGGGAAATGGAGACTGCTGAGATGGAAGAAAATGTTATGTTCTTGTTCAGGTACTTAAAGTGAAAGGTATTTACGAAATTATTTGTTTCTAGTATATGGCACGCATTACATAACAAGGCTACATTTTTAAGTTATCAATCTGCCTAGCCTTCCGGCTTTCACTAACCGGATGCAGTTGAATACCAGTATTTTACATGGAGCGACTGCCTACCTGACCTCCACAACCCAGTAACTGGGTAATACAATGCCCCTTGGTAAGACTGGTTCTCTATATGGTTGTCAGTTTTGTCAGACTGTCAAAGATCCATGAATGACAGCCGGGACCAACAGCATAACGTTCTTTACGACACACGGAGGAGTCTCGGTATGTAAAGATGGTCACCTTTCCACGGGCCAACCCCCGCAAGCGTAGTTTAACCTGATGGATCGACCCGAGCGGCTGTTTTTACTTAGTCAAGAGCTCCTCCTAAATTTTTAAGTTATCAATGAAATTAAATAATAGTCAAATTAAAAAATGCACGGCCTGACCGTCATTTTATGCGCTAACATGACGGTCAGGCCGTGCATTTTTTAATTTAATTTTAAGTGCATTTTTTATATATTATATATTTTTTTTCAGAAATTTCAATCGGCTTTCTCGGCAATTAAAGGAAAAGAATTGGGATATTATAGATACAACTAGAGTCAAAGTTGATGCGTTTCGGCGAACACTACCTCTAATTGGCGATTTAAAAAATCCGTGTATGAGGGAGAGGCACTGGAATAGAATAAAAGTGCTTATGAATGTGTAAGTTGTCAATATTGAGATTAAGTACCTCAGGCACTTTGTTCACTGCCTAGTATGAATTTGCTAAAAAAAAATGTGTAGTATATTGCAAAGTATGTACCTATTGAATAAAATGAAATGCAAATTACAACGATTGGAATATTTTTCTTATGCCTATTTAATTTCACATTTATTTGATACGTACAGAGAATTTGACCAAGATTCACCGGACTTTAAATTAGACTTGATAATGGAACTAAACTTCCAACGCTATGCAGACGAAATAGCAGAAATATCAAATGCTGCTACAATGGAACTGAACATTGAGAACGGACTCAAAACTATCAGAGAAGTGTGGAGAGCGACGACCTATGAGATGCAGCATCACAGGGGAGACATGTATAAGATTAAAGCTGTAGACGACGTTATGCAGGTTGTTTCAAACGAAAATTTGCAAAATTTTGAGTTAGGGTTTTGCACAAATGGTGATTAATTAACTTTAAATTTCTTAGTTTCTTGAAGATCATCAAGTGCAACTTTCGTCAATGAAATCGACAAAATATGTAGAACCGTTCATTAAAGAAGTTGACTACTGGGAGAAGTCATTAGGATACGTAGCAGAATGTGTTGAAGTAAGCAATTAATCATGTTAGAGGTTCATATCTAACCAGCTAAGTAGCTATACAGTACATTTTATATGCAATATTTTTAGAGTGTTTATTTATTAACATTTTTCTGTAACAGATCTCTTTACAAGTTCAAAGGCGTTACCTCTATCTAGAAACTATTTTTGCTGGTGAAGACATTAGAAAACAATTGCCAAGGGAAGTTGTAATATTTGATGAATTGACCAGCGCTTGGACAGAAATCACTTCTAAGTGAGCTCTGGAACTTACTTTTAATTTAGATACCGATCGATCTCACGTCTAGACTAGTATTTAGTACTAAGGCACCTAGAATTAGTACCTAATTGAATTTACGACATTAGTTACTTATTTATGTTGCTTACTGTTACATATTTTTTTTCTTGATAGCATGTTTGCCGGAAAAAACGCGATAGAAGCTTGCATGTACAAGCCAATACCGTACCTTTATAATAAATTGAACCAAATGGTGGATAACTTGGATGGTATCCTAAGAGCTCTTGAAAAATATCTTGAGACAAAACGACAACTGTTCCCGAGATTTTACTTTATATCTAATGATGATCTACTGGAAATCCTTGGCAATTCAAAGAGACCATCGATGATACAAGTTCATTTGAAGAAATTGTTTGATAATGTGAATAAAATAAGGATTGACAAGGTAATTAAAACTCAATCATACAGAATAGTCACGTGGAGTACAGTACTAAGAAAGAAAGAAAGAAAATACGTTTATTTGCGGTAAATATGACGCAAAAAACAAAAAAAGAAAATAACCACAAAGTAAAAATAAAAAAGGTAAAGTACTAGTAAAGTACTTTAAAAAAAATCTTTAAAAAAAAACGTCCAGACGAACATAGAACTTCCTTTTTGGAAGTCGGTTAAAACACACGTTAAAGGGGTGATAGAAGTGCCAGCAAGTACGCGTAGGGGAGACCGAGGGGAGTTGAAACAATTTTGACATTTTAATTCATATACAAAATTCTACAAACACTAATCGTATGAGTTTAGTGCCAATCGATAGTTTATTTCTTACACTTTCAAATACCTGTCACAAAGAACGTGTAAGTATCTATGAATTTTGTGGTGAAAAATGAATTAACCACACCGTATTAGCAATCCCCCATACAAAACTTAAGCGAGGTGAGTTGAAACAGTCCGTTTCAAATCCCCTCAGTGACAAAAATTTTCCCAAACTTTATTCAAACAAAAATCCAGAAGAGAAACACCATGAAATTAATTTTACCAGCGCCATGGTTTCAACCGTTAGTTAGTGAGCTTTGGAAACATATAAAACCCAAGGTAAAATAAAAACGCATTACCAAAATACAGGTATCTTAAAAAACGTTTAAAACTTACTTTTCACGATTTTTGCGACGTCGCAGCCACAACGACAAAACCGCGCGTCAGAGGCACGGACGCAAACTGCGGGGCCCGGCGGGTGGTGGGGAGCGGCTGATTTGAGTCGGTTTCAGCTCGATAACGGTTTTAAATTCCGCGAAATCAGTGCTGTTTCAAATCACCTCTGTGTCAAAACCCCTCGGTCTCCCCCTACTTATGGCTCGGCGAGCTTACTCGCCTGTGTATCATGCATGCTAAGTACGCGGGCTTTAAAACAGCGGCGTCGCGTGCAGGCCATAGTGTACTTAATAATTATATTATAGAGGGTTTGGGTGGCAGGGTGTGTGGCGCGCAGAAGCGGGGGCTGCCTGGCTGAATGTAGAATGTAAACTGCCTAAATGCATAACACGAGACCGCAGCCACGTAACTACTTACTAAGCTTGGCCGTGTCGCTACTTGCTGAGCTGGACGTTACCGTTCATTGCCCTCTTAGTAGGTAGTCGACTATGTAGATCTTTAGATAAAAGCGGACACACAAATAGACATAACGTTTTAGTGTTTCAGGGTGTTTTAGGATCTTTTTAATCGGGGGCATGGTGCAATAGTCCAATTATTATTGTATTTGACACAAATGACTCGTTTATGAATTAAAATATTTGGTAGTTTTTTTAATGAAATGGTTGGCAACACTTTTTTTACGTCAAAACCTATTTGTCAAAGTCAAAAAATAAAGTGCTCTGTTAAAGACTGCCTCTGTAACAAAAACAAAAAGGAAAAAGTTTAGTTTTGGCGCTAAATTCACTAAAAATAGTTTTTTTCAAAACTGCAGATAATTTGTTTAGTTCCTGAAGAAAGTGTTTTAATTTATGTTCATCTAATACAATGGAAGAAATCTTGAATAAATGTCATTATGTACCTATGAGTACGATGGTAAATATAACTCACGCTTGAATACTGTTTATTTTTGTATATTTTACATTTTGTGCCATTAATTCCATTATTTAGCATAAAAATCTTTCATTTAAAGTATGTTTTACGTCTAATTTGTACATGAAGACTATTTAACTCACTACTAAGTGTTGTAGCAAATTAAAAGGTTACTACATTTAATTGACAGAAAAAAGTTATTGAATTGATGGAGGCACCACCGAACTTTGATCCAATCAAAACATACTGCAAGAGAAACTTACTAAAACTCCAACAAAATAGAACTAACATGAAGTACGGAGGTGACCTTCGAAGCTTTAAGTCAGTGTACCGGCTAGCTTGCTGTAAGGCCATATACTCACACAATTGGAACAAACTGTTATACTTGTTGAAGAAGTGCCCTCCGTGGGAACATAGCTGGAAGGATGTTAATGAAGCTGCGTTGTATGTTAGAGTGAGTATTTCTGGACAATATAATGATGCTTCATACTTCTAACAGTAGTGGAGCTCTCTTTCTAACTGTATGCTAAAGAAATGTGGCAAACTAACCACCAAGCCGACTTTTCCCACCAAATAGCATTAGCGTTATGTAATCTCATATGCAGAGGCGGATTAAATGTCGAGAGCACCACAGGCACGGCTCCTCATCGGCGCCCGCTAGTGGCCATATATAAAAAAAAAAATTTTTTTGGTCTCTAGCTACCTACATATCAAGTTTCATCACAATTAATATACCTCTCACACACTTTCGCAGTTATAATATTAGTAGGATAATTAGGTAGGCCAGGGAATATGTGATGAGAGTGAAGAAAGCAGGAGGGACCAAATGAACATGGAAATTCCACCCCTGGGCATGTGCCTGCCACATAGTAGTATGATGTACAAAATAACAATAAATTTGAGAATTATTTTTCAATTTGGAGTCAAGTAAATAACATTACATCATCAGATCATTTAAGGTTAACCAATGCACGGTTCCAATTGGTCGTTTCCTATGGAGAAGAGCCGTCAAGAAACTCCATGGTTACTCTTTTAAAAATATTTGGCTTTTACAATATTTTTAAATTATATATAAAATATTGTAAAAGCCAAATATATTTTTTTAGGCATGGGAGGACAATGTAGGCCTTTCAACAAGTAAGTACCAGGTACTTAACAAAATAGAAGATGTTCAATAAATCTACAGTCCAACAATGTTCTCACATTCACAGAATAGAAAAGAATCTATATAAAAGACAAATAACAGATTCACCGCTTATGAGAACCACCAGCACCGGTTCTTTGTTTAGTCCTGGTTATCCTGCTATCTTCTACAGAGGTCTGCCGCAATGCTTTCTGGCTGGCAGGCAGTGGCAGTGTCAGCATGGGGAAAATAACATTTCATTTCTTTATTTCCAGGCTCTAGTAATTCTCCTTATGTACCACCCCACATCGCAAGCAAGAGGCCTGTTGAATGAATACCTGCATTTAGTATGGTCATGTCGCTCCGATGACGTAAAGAAAGCGGTTCTGAAGATCTTGTTGACGTTGCCAGAGAAGATACATGGTGTTACGAATAGCAGATATGAAACACTGGGTAGTGTTTGAATTAATAAGTTTTGGAAACTTGAGAATGACAAAATTTAAGGGTGTTCAGGAACTTTTCCGAAGGCAACCGCAGAACAATGGTAATAAATGACTTTTGTTTGTTAAAACAAACAAACAAAAGTCATTTATTCAAATTAGGCTGAGATTCGGCACTTTTCTTCGTGCGCTCTCTCTCGCACACCCCTCGATTACTCGCTGAGCAACAGAGAGCGGACGAAGAAAAGTTTGCGATAACGCGAAGTGTAGCCGTAGTATTTCAAAATTACTGACAGTCCGCCCTTTACAGTTACGGTTACCGTTCGGGACGTTGTATACATACTCGTCGCGCGGTAAACCCTACTTGCGCGATGCAGGATTTTCCGTGACGTCAATGTGATGCGTAGTTCGCAATGTCGCATGTGGCGATGTAGATGGCAACACAATGTAAAATAAGCCCTGTTATAGTCGTACTAAATGAAAAATAAAATGAGATTTAAAATAAAAACAATTTTCAATAATTGCAACTGGGTTTTATTGACGGTAATTAACAGCTAGAAATATTGCTGTAGGTACTGACTGACTAATCTTCCGTCATCAGCTGGCTGTCTTACCTCAAGTACTTGTTTGGCAAAAGGTACAGTAGGCTGTAGGCATTACAAAGCTCTACCAATATTTTTGCTAGCACCATAGACGAACAAAAAGTCGGACAAATTCGCACGTTAGTCAGTCGGCCAATGGTCACGCAAACTTCAACACTCACACATACATTCACCCATACATACAGCGAGCTGGTACACTTGAGTACAGTACAGTTTCTTGTTAGCTAGAATCTGTCCGCCTTTTTTTATTCGTCCATGGCTTATTTTTAGGGTTCCGTACCCAAAGGGTAAAACGGGACCCTATTACTAAGACTCCGCTGTCTGTCTGTCCGTCTCTCACCAGGCTGTATCTCATGAACCGTGATAGACAGTTGAAATTTTCACAGATGATGTATTTCTGTTGCCGCTATAACAACAAATACTAAAAAACAGAATAAAATAAATATTTAAGGGGGCTCCAAAACAACAAACGTGATTTTTTTGCCGTTTTTATAGATAATGGTACGGAACCCTTCGTGCGCGTGTCCGACTCGCACTTGGCCGGTTTTCCAAATACATAATTATTCACATTGCTTTAATAATACAAAATATCCCCAATGATCATTGATATGAAGTTGATTTAGAGATTTTATGTAAGCGAAGTTCCAGTATGACACCTGCCTGACTGTTACTGTTTTCCAGAACGCCATGGGTCTCCCAGTGGCTAAGGCCATGAGGTCAGAAGATGGAGAATGTGTTGAATGGAAGTATAACTTGATATTGGACGGACCCGCCGAAATATGGCTTTCTGGACTTGAGCAAACCATGAGGATTGTGCTAAGAGATGTAAGCTTTTCAGACTTAATTGGTACAGATGTTGCATTTCACGAAAGCGTGTCGATTATTCCAATTCTAACAAAGATATAAGACTTGCATGACGGGGGCTCGTGAATTGCATTATTAGGTAGATTAAGTAGATAGTTTATGTAAAAAGGTTGTGTTCTTAGATGAATAAGCGAGTGGGCGCGTTTCCACTGATGCCGAGCTGGGCGGTGCGGAGCTAAAAGAGTAGTGAAAAGTGGGGTGAGTGTTTCCACTTATGAGTGGAGTGTGGCAGCGTTGAGAAAAGATGCAACGATTATTTTCACTCTCTTCTCTTACATATCGAGACTCCTCCGTGCCTCGGAAAGCACGTCAAGCCGTTGGTCCCGGCTGTCATTTGTGGATCAGGACAGTCGTTACGGGTAGTAGAAGCTCGAAAGTCTGACAACCAGTCTTACCAAGAGGTATCGTATTACCCAGTTACTGGTTGTGGAAGTCAGCAATCTCTCAGAGAGATCATACGTCATGTTGTCGTTAAAAAAAAGAAAGCAGCGCTGAACCAGGTGAAGTACCATTTACCGCCCCACTGCCCACCGCTACGCATCGCACCGCCCCGCTGCCCTCCGCTATACACTGTTTCCATTGAAGCGGAGCGGAGATTTTGATCATTGTGATTGGTTCATTCATGCACCGCTTAGCTCCGCTCCACCCAGCTCCGCCTTAGTGGAAACGCAGCCTTAGAGCGTTGACATTTCGAAGTGGATCACAAAGTGGTTTTCACTGCCAAACAAAGATGAACATTGGACTCATCGAAATAATGTCGGAAATAAGAAAACCTGTATTAGTCTGGGAGAGAAACAAAGCGCTCATCAAATCAATAAACTATACCATATTATGTGAAAGGGACATGGCTTAGTTGATTGATTTTCGACTTTATTTGAACTAGCTCAATGTCTATTGCGCCAGGTCGACGCTAGCCCTGTTGTAGCTAGAAAAGTAGGAAGTACATAACTAACCTACGTTTTTAGGGATCCGTAGTCAACAAGGAACCCTTAGTTTCGCCTTGTGCGTTTGTCTGTCTGTCAGTCTATCTTCTACTATCACAGCTAAGTAGGCTCTACAAGTTAACGGCTAATAATAGACTAACTTAGATTTGCAGTTGCAAAAATATGTTGATCGAAATACGATTAGCGACCGTAACAGATATGGCTTTACCTCAGAACAAATAAAAAACCAAGACAGAGCGCTGCGAACAATACAGTGAAGCATGCCAAAACTACACCACCGCTCTGTGCGTACACGCTTAAACGCACACATTGACAACCATTTACAATCAAACTACACCAAAATATAAGCACACATGTTTACGAAACCGGCTTCACGCTACTGTTGACAGCGCTCTGTCTTGGTTTTTTATTTAGTCTGAGGTAAAGCCATATCTGTTACGGTCGCTAATCGTATTTCGATCAACATATTTTTGCAAATGCAAATCTAAGTTAGGCTTTACATATTTATTAGAATCGGCAATACAACTCCTTAAGTTATAATAATCCTCAAATGTCATGAAATAGTCATTCAATAGGATTTTAAGAACTTTGAGAGTTGTATTGATGATTTTTATGATTATAATTCTGTAAGGCCTCATTAGAAGGCTGAAAGTCACTCAAAGAGGCCTTAACGCACTAGCGGTTGACCGCCCACTCAACCGCCGCGTTTGATGTCGGTTAAGTGCGTACAACCTAAGCGGTTGCATATTAAACAATGAAAAAGCGGCTAGCCGCGCGGTTTGCCGCCCCCGCAGTTAACCGCTAGTGCGTATGAGGAAAAAGGGCAATGGAGAGGGCTATGCTTGGAGTTTCCCTGCGTGATCGAATCAGGAATGAAGAGATCCGTAGGAGAACCAAGGTGACCGACATAGCTCGAAGTATTGCCAAACTTAAGTGGCAGTGGGCACATTGCTCGCAGAACAGATGGCCGATGGGGCCGAAAGGTTCTGGAGTGGCGACCGCGCACCGGAAGACGTAGCGTTGGAAGGCCCCCCACAAAGTGGACCGATGACCTGGTGAAGGCCGCCGGAATGCGCTGGATGCGAGAAGCATAGAACCGGTCGCAGTGGCGGTGTTTGGGGGAGGCCTATGTCCAGCAGTGGACGTCTTTTGGCTGAAATGACGATGATGATGATGATGAAGGCCATATCTGTTACAGTCGAAGATACTTTAATCAACATACAATTTGACACTGACTGACCTTCTAATTCCAAAATAGTAAATTTGAATTTCGCGCGCTACCTTAGCGCATCCACCTTAACTGCAAATTGCATTTCTAGCAATTGATTTTGACGCGAATGGCGTTGAGGAAGTGTAAGTACCAAAGAGAAGCATGGATCAACGACTGGCCAGGACAACTTGGGATCACATCCAGCAAGGTTAGATCACTAATTGTAAAACAAATATAAAAAAATATCGGTGCGTAAATTTTATAAAAACACGCTCACACACGCCAGTGTCCGGGCCGGCGACGGAGCTTCAGTACCTGCCGTATGTGTGACACGGCCCTGTCACGTTCCGGCACGGCCCTGACATGTGTGGATAGACTTTAAGAGTCGGCAGTTATACCTAATGGCCATCAAATTAATATATTGATGAACTTTTTTAATGTGGAGTTACAGTTAAAGACGTTCATTAACGAGCTTCTCAAACTTCCTATTTCCCAAAGATTTAAATTGTTAGATGTCACCTCACCTCACCGTACAAAAACCGCGCGAAAAACTGTCTGTTCTGAGAAGAGTGAGTTCTCACTTCCCGCATGTAAAGACAGATTTTCTCTATGAGAAAGCGAGACAGTAATATTCAAATGTCATCATCAACGAAACAGAATCGTGACCAACTTTTGCGGAGGTCGGGCGAGTCTAACGATTTTAACTACACAATTCTAACACGTCTAGATCCAATGGACATCTGACTGTACGCGCACACTCCGCCGCTGCGAGATCATGCAGGAGAAGAAGCCTTTAAAGAAGCTGCGCAAGAAGCAGAACATCATTCTCAGCACTCTTCAGATGATGTCCCGGAAGGAGATCAGCAAGATTCTGCGCTGTAAAGTGAACGCGCTCTGTGTCATTGAGATACATTCTAGAGATACGGTGGATAGGATGTATAAGATGGGTTAGTGAATATTTTAACACTATTATTATCTCCTCTATTCAATTAACATATACAACATTCGTTTTTAAATCGTGAAATCGTGAAAAAAAAATGGGCTGTTCCATACATTTTGACGATTTAAGTGAACACAAATGTATGAAACAGCTGTTTTTTTTTTTCACGATTTCAAGTTTGGTCCCATAGAAAAAGTTGGTCAAAATGATGAGTACAATGACCCCTTTTCGGGTTTAGCATAAACAAAAACTAATGTAGGGTAGTTGACTTAAATATAAAAACAAATGACCGAGTAACAACAAAAAAAAAAACATTATTTTTATTAAAAGATTTTTTAAAGTTTCTATCCGAAACCGTCCGCAAATTCATGGATATGCGCCCGAGGTCATCGCCGCTCCTACCTACCTACACAACACATGAATATATACACAACAGGGGTCGCGCTCGCGGCCGATCAGGTCGCGTCCCGCGCGCCCCGCCCGTGTTGAGACGTAAGTTTCGTTGCCCTAGCGCGTATGGTGAAATACTCTTGAGGTAAAACGTATATTTACTTTTAAAAACAAAAGTCGTAATTTTTCATTGATTTTACGTTCTATAAATGAAACCAAACCACTGGTTTCAACGATAACGGTGTTTACCCTAACACCCTGTATAAATCACGTACAGTGGTACCCAACCGATAAGGCGCGTCGTGAATCATCGTTCGCACAGAAAAGAAAGTATAGCCCCGAAGATTAACGAAAGAACTTAAAACTTACAATCAACCTTAGATCAATACCATAAGATTCATAATACACTGCAGCTGTTAGTTCCCGTCTCACTCGCAAGTATGGCGGCTGACTAACATGCCACGCGGCGCGCGCTAACATGGCGACAGCTGCCGACCAATAGCGGTACAGGAAAAAAGAAGCGCCGTGCGTGGAGCGTGCCGATTGGTCAATAGCATTTCCCGCGCTTTGAAAATTCATCTTCTGCGCAGGTACATCGGTAAGCCATATCAGTTGGGTACTACTGTACTTATAGGAAATACTACTACATTTTTAATTAAAATTATATTATTTTCATAACTGTCCTTGCTACACCTCTCAGGCTGTATGAACGTGACCGCGTTCGAGTGGTTCTCTCAGCTGAAGTTCTACTGGGACCGCGAGAGAGAGGACTGCTACATCAGGCAAACGAACACGAACTCTATCTACACGTATGAGTATATCGGGAACTCGGGCCGACTCGTCATCACCCCACTTACTGACAGGTGACTAAAATATGCTATGTAAATAAAATGTATG
The DNA here is from genome assembly GCA_947363905.1 of Lithophane semibrunnea. NCBI lineage: Eukaryota > Metazoa > Arthropoda > Insecta > Lepidoptera > Noctuidae > Lithophane > Lithophane semibrunnea. Next base: position 1,381,312 of record OX376185.1, read on the forward strand.
TACAACCCGTGCGCATTAACATGGCACCTGGCTCGGAACTCATTACTCACCCCGCTACCCGCGCCGCCCCCCGCCGTCGCCGTGCGGGGAAGCGAGGGGAATTAGAAACGTCATTGAGCCAGGTGCCATGTTAATGCGCACGGGTTGTATGTATGTAAACTGTATTTTTTGGTGTACCTACGTAGCAAAAGAGTATTCTATTCTATTCTATATGGTGTAGAATATCTTATTTTCAAGGCACAATGCTGTGCCCAAACGGATAGAACGCTGCTAACACTGTTGTTATGGCGACAGACTTAGATAAGGTAGCGGTAGTTAGCCAGGTGGACTTAGAACAAGCCCTACCAAACCGAGCAGAAAATTTAGCCCCTACTGGGAATCGGACCCCTGACCACTGGATATGAGACAGGTGGCCTAACCACTAGACCACGGGCGGTTACCACTCAAATGCCCAGGCAACCATAGTTGCCCCAAAATATTTGCGCAAAGTTGCTAATTTTTTGGTTGCGCTCGAGGGTTTGAGTGGCTGATAGGGAAATATTTAATTAATTAATCCTCAAAAAACTTCCTTCTAATGATAAAATCTGCCTCGCCTTTTCCCAACTATGTTGGGGTCGGCTTCGAGTCTAACCGGATGCAGTTGAATACCAGTATTTTACATGGAGCGACTGCCTATCTGACCTCCACAACCCAGTAACTGGGTAATACGATACCCCTTGGTAAGACTGGTTGTCAGACTTTCGGGCTTCTGAAGACCCGTAACGACTGTCAAAGATCCACAAATGAAAGCCAGGACCAACGGCTTAACGTGCTTTCCGAGTCACGGAGGAGTCTCGATATGTAAAGATGGTCACCCATCCACGGACCAACCCTTCCTTCTAATGATAAACGCTTTTTAAATAAATGAGCATCTAAAAACTTTTTGTGGCCTTTTGTATAAGTTGGTCGCAGAAACTAAGAGAAAATAGGTTAGGTTAGAACCAAACTCGCGCGAGCCGAGATGTTCGCAGTAATGATGGGGGGAACCTTGACCAAATCGTTATTATTTTAGAATTTTAACAAAGGCGGGAGCCACCTCCAAGTTTGTTGAAGTTAATTGGCTATAATACATCCCTTTGCAAAAAAAACGGGCACCTTAACAGTCATTGGCTTTTGTATGGATAATATTAATATTTTTAGTATGTCATTAGTATAAATGACTAGTAATTTGTAATAATCAATATGAATAAGGTTTTTGGCTACACCCCTCTTCCAGCCGCGCTACAATTTTACTAGCTCTTATTGCTTTTTCTGCCATTACAATCGACACAAAGATATCACTTTTAAGTCACAATAAGGCTGGATTATGAGACAAACATAAATTATTCAACTAAAAATAACGAGAATTTAGTTTTAGTTGCCAGGATAACCGTCTAACCGCAAACCTGCAAAATGTTAGTAAAGTCACAAACGGAAAACGGGATTATTATTGTTTTTAAACAAAAGTTTCGAATTTGGAATTAACTTTTTTTCTTACCCAGACTCTTTATTAAGTGCCAGTAACATAGTTTGGCTATTAAAACCTCTTTACAACTAAATGATTACCAATTATGTACAAAAATCAAAACCGCCCGTTTTTTTTGCAAAGGGTTGTATATTAGTGTCCATTAATATTTTTAGGACATCAAAATGGGAATTATTTGGGATTTAATTAAACACATGGCTTTTATACTCAAAGCATTTATTCTTACTAATATTATAAATGCGAAAGTAACTCTGTCTGTCTGTCGCGCTTTCACGCCAAAACGACTGAACCGATTTTAAATGAAATTTGGTATACAGATAGTCAAGAGCCTGTGAAAGGACATAGGCTACTTTTTATCGACATACCACGCGGGCGAAGCCGCGGGCGGAAGCTAGTTTCAAATAAACCAATTACAGGCAGTTTTGAACTGTCAAGGGGTCGGTCAGTCAGAAAGATGAAGCTAGTTAGTTGCCCATTCCAAAGCGTAGTAGGTTCCTATCGAGAAGAGCGGGCAAGAAACTCCACGGACACTCTTTTTTTCTAATATATATATATATATATATTTTTAATATTGGCCCACAGATGCTACATAACGCTAACAACAGCCCTGGCGATGTTCCGCGGCGGCAGCCCGCAGGGCCCGGCCGGCACGGGCAAGACGGAGACCGTAAAGGACCTGGGCCGTGCGCTGGCGCGCTGGGTCGTCGTCACCAACTGCTCCGACGGACTCGACTACAAGTCCATGGCCAAGTGCTTTGCTGGTAAATAATTTGTATGTTTAAAGTGTAACTAATAAAGGAAATAATACTACATTTAATTTCAGAACAAACAGGTCACATGTCTTTATAAATGCTACTTTCCCTTAAATATTTATTTGATTCTGTTTTTTTAGTACCTATTTATTGTTATAGCGGCAACAAAAATACATCATCTGTGAAAATTTCAAGAGATACAGCCTGGTGACAGACGGAAAGACAGACAGACAGTGGAGTCTTAGTACCTAATATGGTCCCGTTTTACTCTTTGGGTACGGAACCCTAAAAATCCATACTAATATTATAAATTCGAAAGTAACTGTCTGTCTGTCTCTCTGTCTATCTGTGTTTATGTTACCTTTTCACGCCTAAACCACTGCACGGATTTCGATAAAATTTGGCAAGGAGATAGATGGCATCCCGGGGAAGGTCATAGGCTACTTTTTATCGACATTACATGCGGGCGTAGCCGCGGGCGGATGCTAGTAAATAAGTAAATAATTTTATCATTAGGTATTGCCCAAAGCGGTTGTTGGGGTTGCTTCGACGAGTTCAACCGCATCAACATCGAGGTGTTGTCGGTGGTGGCGCAGCAGATCCTGGCCGTGCTGATGGCGCTCTCGCTGTTCCTCAAGAGGTTCGTCTTCGAAGGTGCCGACATCAAGCTGGACTCCAACTGCGGGATCTTTATTACTATGAATCCCGGGTGAGTGGACTATAGTCGTAACATAACATCATTACAGGGTGTAAGGGTAAACACTCTTGTCATTCAAACCATTTTTTTTTTTTTTTTTTTTTTTTTTTTTTATTGAATATAAAACGTTTAAAAATTGTACATTTCGACAACAGTAAGAATTTCCACACAATTAAAGTAGGTACCTAAAGATAAACTAAAATATTTTGTTTACAGGGGCAAAAAGTAGTGGTGGATTGGAATTTCAAATTTTTGATAGCGACCCGCCCGAACTAGGTTAATTCAAACCTGTGTTTCAGGCCATCACTTTACATTTAATTAAATTGGGACCCTAAAATTTAAAGTTAAACTGATATAAAGTAATAATTAAATTAACAACTATGAGAAAAAGCATATTGGTACATTCATGTCTAAAACTAAACCTATGTAATTATACAAAAGTAAATATTTACGAGGAAATAAATTATGATCATGACATAATTTCTAGAAGTTTTTCTGTGTCTGTGTAATTGAGTGTCGTTAAATATTCTGATAACAGTTTCCTACATTTTTTGTAACTTACACTATAGAAGTTAAGTAACTTGTTGAGCCTATTATACAGAAAAGGTCCTAAAAAAACATAAAATCGATTTGCAAACGCATGTTTAGTTTGTGGCTTTATGCAAACCAAGTCCTTCCTTCTCTTGTCAGAGGGTACTGGGTCAAAAGGAAGTGCAGTGTGCTGGTGTAATACTATGCTTAGTATGAATAATTGCCGTACTGTTAGTACATTACATGCTATGTAGAGCTGGTGCGTAGGAAATCTAAAAGGGCGGAAGGTAGCAACCTTTAGAATTGCTCTTTGAGCGCGCTCTAGAGGTAGTAAAATTGTTTTTGCAGCACCACCCCAAGAGGTTATGCAGTAGGAAAGAATGGATTGACACAAAGCTAAATAAACCTGTTTAATTAATTTATAGTCGGCTATGCTCCGTAAATTCTTAAAGACATATATTAATTTGCGCACTCTAGTACATAGAGAATCAATATGTTTACGAAAATTTAGATTGGAGTCAATAGTGACACCTAGATATTTTAAATGGTCAGCTTTTGCTAAAGTGGGGCAGGAACATGCGGTGTCAGCGTACGGACTACAATTATGTGCGTAAATGTTTAGACTAGTAGACGGTATGTTAGTATTACTCATTGAAAATAAAATGTATTTAGTTTTATCTATATTTAATGTTAGTACATTATTATGAAGCCAATTAGACAAAATGTTAAAACCCTTCTGAGCATGTTCATAGACCTCACTTCTTGATTTACCTGTGAATAATAGAGCGGTGTCATCCGCATAAGACATTATGACACCATTTTGAAGTGACAGGCTGCACAGTTCATTTATATAGATTAAAAATAACGTAGGGCCCAAAATGCTGCCTTGTGGAATTCCAAAACCACTGTTTTTAATTTCAGAACTTGTATACTGATCAATTTTTACACATTGATGACGGTCACTAAGGTAGTCCGAAAATAGTTGCAGTTGTGCTCCTCTTATTCCAAGTGTTTCAAGCTTGTGCAAAAGTAAAGTACATGAAATAGTGTCGAAGGCCTTGGCGAGGTCTAGAAAGATCCCAATTGTGTGCATACCATTATCTAGATTGGTAGTTATATAATTAGTCAATTTGTGTACTGCTTGGCTAGTTGATCTTTTGGGCCTAAAACCGAATTGACTATCTGAAAGAAGTCTGTTATCTTCCAGATATTTTATCAATCTACAGTTAATAATTTTTTCTAAAATTTTTGACAGCCCTGTTAACACTGAAATGGGTCTGTAGTTATTCACACAGTTTTTGTCTCCTGATTTGAATACTGGTGTGACCACAGCTTTTTTAAGCAATTTAGGGAATATTCCTGTAGATAAACATAGCTGAAAGATGTGCGTTAGCGGAGGTGCAAGTACGTATTTAAATCTTTTAAGTATATTATTAGGTATGTCATCCCACCCAGTAGCACAAACATCCTTTAACCCGTTTATTATTCCTACTACTTCGTGAACGTCGGTATCTAATAAAACAAAAGAATTTAGTGTAGATGATGTCGTAGTCGGGTTTTGCCGGGAAAAGTTATTAGAATGTAAAGATTTTTCTGACAAGTTTTTACCAACGTTAGCAAAAAAGTTGTTTATCTTATTCATTGCTTCGGATGGGTTTATCTCTGTTGATATTAAATCAAGCGGAGGTTCGGGATTTTTTGATCTAAATGTATTCGTTTTTATAAATTTCCACACAAGTTTACTATTTTTCCCCGCCTTCTGTAGTTCATTTTTATCATACTGGTTTTTTATTTTTTTCAGAAGATTATTGCAGAAGTTTCGGTACCTTTTATATGTAACAGCAAGTATATCGTTATCAGGTGCGAGTTTCAATTGTAGGTGAAGTTTGTCTCTATGTCTTATACAACGAACGAGACCGGGTGTGATCCAAGGTTTAATACAGCTATACTTTCTAGGCATTGTCTTAGTGAATGTGTTTTTCTTTATTGCAAATTGTAGCGAATTTATGAAATACTTTAAAGATATATTTGCATCGTTTGAATTATAAACTGGGTCAAAATTAATACAGTGTAAGTCATTTTCCATGTTTGTCATACTGACTTTAGTGTAGCTACGCATGCAGTTTTTTCTAGGTGAACATATTTGTAGTGATAGTAAAACAGCTTGATGATCGGTAAGCGAAGAATTAGTAACCAATGTTTTTGATGGATGTTTTGATTTTATAATGATATGGTCTAAGCATGAGCCGCTCTGATGCGTGGGGTGATAGTGAGCTGGTAAGAGTCCATGAAATGAGCAAATATTTAGATAATTATGTACATGGGTATCCGTTTTCCCGGAAGCAATGTTAATGTTAATATCGCCCAAAAGTATTATGTTTTTAAAAGATGTTATGTTTGTTAGGTTTGTGTCAAGCGAATCTAAAAATCTGTCCATATTTTGAGAAGGTGGCCTATAAATAGCCATGACTACCGTATCGGGGATAATTTTGATTACTAGGCAATTACTATCTTGGGATACAGGTTCTTCTTTGATAGTTCGTAAATTGTTTTTTATATATACTACTAATCCATCGTTTTGGTTTATATTTTTGTCAGTTTTATAAGAATAATAGCCGTCAAGAAATGGTAAATTGACTGTCTGTTTTGACAACCAACATTCTGTTAGGACCATAATATCACAGCTTACGTCCAGATTCTGTAATAATACTTGAAATCCGTTCATATTTCGATTTATGCTGCGAATATTCTGTGTGAGCAGAGTTAGCGTTTTGTCACCAGAAGGAAGAAGGTGCTTACATACCTCAACATTACAGATTTGAGATTCAGACACAGAAAAACTATCTAGATCACAAATTAGCTGATCTGTCATGGTAATTACAAACTAAATGAAAATATAAATAGAGGAAAAGCTACCTGTATATGTGCTAACTAAATAAAGTATTCGGTGACGCTCTTAGGCGCCGTCATAGTCTATTGAGTTGATGTAGTTCATCTCTGCATATTTGCGCGCCGGGCAACTTACATCACCAGTTGGGTGGTCACATTTCCTCTTGAAACGTTTGCACGTTGCACATTGGGCGGGAGAAGATTTGCTGCTGCATTCCTTGAAGGAGTGTCCAGTGTCTCCACAGTGGGTGCAAGTAGGAATAGTTTCCCGGCAAAACTTGGCCGCATGTCCGAACTGCTGGCAATTGAAGCACCTGGTGACTATCGTGAAATCTCTCACAGGGCAAGATGTCCAATTTATAAAAATTCGGCTTTGATTAATGATGATTTTTCTTATGCTGGCGGGTAATTCCAAGATGTAATTACAGGTAGGAAGGCCCTTCTTACCCGATTTATGGCTCAATTTGATGCAGTTAAGGAAGGACTCACGAGTTATGTTCGGCAACTTGTCTGAAAGGTTCTGCTCGTATATGCAGTCAAATACCTCCTTCTCGGTAAGCGATACTGGAACACCAACAACGGCGACCCTAGGGCGGCGTTTAGAATGTTCTTCTATTGTAAGGCCCGATGATGCAAGTTCTTCAGAATTCTTTAGTTTCTCAATGTCGCCTTTGTTTTCGGTGCTAATCAGAACGCCTCCATTTTTCACTCTTCTCAGGCCACGGATATGAAGCTTAAGTTGTTCGGGTGATATTATCTTTTGAACTAGTGACTTGGTATCGTCACTTGTTTGGGTCTTATCGCTGGGATAGATGGCGACTGATCTCAGATTTGTGGGACGGACGAAGTTATCGGAACCTTTCTTCACCATGCTTGCATATGACGTATTTTCTGATGGATTCAGCTTTGATTCGACGACCTCTTTAAACTGCTGGAGAGAGTTCACAACGTTCTGGTGAACCTGTAAGTGCTGGATTGTGGTATGGGCCTGGATCGTTTTCTGCTTCAACGATTGGTATAATACGGCCATCTGAGAAGTCCCACTTGAGACCTTCCGGCAAAGAGTGGAGACACGAAGTTTCTGGTCCGAGTTCATTTTCCCATCACCGACAATAGTGCAGACTTCGTTCAGAATGGTATCTATAGATCCTAACCATTTCTGGATCTCCGGCGTACTGATGACTTCACTCGGCAATTCATTCTCTTCGGGTGCTGGTGGGAATGGGTCGCTCGGGGGTAATGGTTCAGTAGGCGTCTGTGGAGGACTTCGCCGTAGTAATTGGCTACGACCAAATGGGCTCGAGCCTGGGTGAGACATACTACCAGGAACACTTTATATATTATTTATAAAAATAAAAATAAAAATATTTAGTTCATCTTGCAACTATGGTAAACAATCTTCCAACCATGGGTAGTTGACATAAATATTAAAAAAATGGCCGAAAACAACAGAAAAAAAAACATTATTTTCATTAAAAGATTTTAAAAAGTTTCTATCCAACACCGTGCTCGCTAGCGAAACAGCTGACTAACTGAGGGAGGGGTCGCGCTCGCGGCCGGTCACGTCCTGCATCCCCGCCCGTGTTGAGGCGCGAATTTGCGACTCTTGTGGTAAAATGTAGTTTTTAAAAAAAGAAAAAATATATGTAATTTTCCATTGATATTAAGTTCTATAAATGAAACCAAACCACTGGTTGCAAGGATAACGGTGTTTACCCTAACACCCTGTATATCATGACATAATTATATCAATCAGTTCTATTTCTTTGTTTTTGACGTTCAAAAGTGCCTTTAATGTGCGTACACGCGGCGCATGCGCAGCGAATTCGTTGCGGACGCGCAACGAGATTGCCGCGAATAGCAGCGTGGTTGAAAAAATGCTTTCGTTTTCGTCTCCGGCATCTTCGAAGTAACAAAGCCAACAGCAGTGTCTCCTCGTCGGAATCCATTTTGTTATTGTACGTCGTTAACTTGCTACAAACACGCGACGAAAACGTTGCGAATTTGCCACGTGTCGGCGACGTCTTCGCTGTGTAGCCGCGGCGTGTGCGCGACGCATTCGCTGCGCCCGCCCTGCCCCGCAGCCGCTCGCAAACCGCGCGTGACAAGGGCCTAACACTAAATATTTTCTTACAATAGTTATGCGGGCCGTACAGAGTTGCCAGATAACTTAAAGTCGATGTTCCGTCCGATCGCCATGTGTGTGCCAGATTCGCTCACCATCGCAGAGAATACGCTCTTCTCTGATGGGTTCACCGCTTACAAAATTAATGCTAAGAAGGTACAGCTTATTCAATATACTTACATTCTTACCATTTTATTATTTTTTAAGCTCGTGGTTAAGTAATAACAGCCGCACGGGTCGGTCTGTGGCGACATCTATATCGCCACATGCGAACTACTCATCAAAGACCTGATGTCACATAAAAATCCAGACGTCACAAATCCTGCATCGCGCAATTAGAGTTTACCGCGCGATGGACATATGTATATTCTAGATTCCGACATCAATCGTTGGGCAGTTGCCCGCCAGACACGAAACCCGTCTGGTCGGAGGATCCTCCCTTATCTATTGAGGATGTGTGAACTTTACACCCTGTTCTTCACACCCCTAAAACACCAGTTTAAGCTACGCTTGCCGGGGTTGGTCCGTGGATGGGTGACCATCTTTACATATCGAGACTCCTCCGTCCCTCGGAAAGCACGTTAGGCCGTTGCTCCCGGCTGTCATTCTTAGATCTTTGACAGTCGTTACGGGTCGTCAGAAGCCCGAAAGTCTGACAACTCCAGTCTTCCCAAGAGGTATTATCTAGTCACTGGGTTGTGGAGGTCAGATACGCAGTCGCTCCATGTAAAATAACGAAAAATAGACTTTAATGCATTTCACACCTCATAAAATTTCCTTATGTGAAAATCGATTCTTAACAAAGAGGCGCGATGTCGCGGGCGCGACATTCAGTGCAACCCTTGTCGCCCGCGACATCGCGCCAGTTTGTACGAGGCTTTATTCTCTAGATAGCTGATATAAAATTTCCGTTTTTTTTTGTCGATGCCTTAATTAAATTATGGATGCCATTTGAAATGAGACAAGAGATTTAAATAAGCCTTTTTTACAGTCCGTTCAACCGATTTTGACTTCTATTGCGTTGGTGGCATGAAAAATGGCAGCTGCAGTAGACAGTTGGTATTGTGTAACCTTTTTTGCTTTTAATGCCATCATATACGGTATAGAAGTCAAAATCTGTTGAACGGGCTGTAAAAATGTTTGTTAAATGTCTAATCTTATTTGAAATGGAGTATAGCTCCGTCATTTAATTCCAGGTGTTCACGTTATATGAGCTAGCTATGCAGCAGCTGTCCAAACAGTCTCATTACGACTTTGGTCTGCGGTCTATGGTTGCGTTACTGCGATACGCTGGCATCAAGAGGAGAGCCTATCCTAATCTGCCTGAACAAGAGGTAAGATAACGGATGACGAGACATATATATTAGGGATGCAACGATACCGATACGATAGTTGTATATCGGCGATTAAGTATCGTAAATTTTTACGATAATAGAATGATTAGGTACCTATATCTCTCAAAGTAAGATTTGTTCCATTTTTCACTTTTTTAGTGTTTTTTTATGGAAGTCGGTTGTTTTTTTTTTTTGTAAAAAGTTTTTATTTTTCCCATTTTAGTTGTGGTACCTGCCCCACACATATTCGAATACCACTACCTGGTATGTAAATTACAGTGACGGAGTCATTTAAAACATCGTATAAATATACTAAGTGGGAAAAATACGTAATATTGAAGCTAACTCAAAAACTACGCAAGAAAAGTTAATAAAATTTCCTCGGAAGCAAGACCTACAAAAAAAAAAAAATTATAACCTCCTCCTTTTGGAAGAAGTCAGTTAAAAAAGGACAATATTGTTGCCAAAACGGAGATTACATAAACTTTTATGCCCAACCATAATAATACCATAATGTTCGTTACTGCCCAGTCTGCTGCCAGCTCTCTGAAGACAAAAACAGGGCTTCCTCTCTTCTACCCTTTTGCTGTGCCCTACAGGGTCCATAATGATCTAAATTATATAGTTACCACCTAAGTACACATTATGGTAAAGCAATAAAGATATTGAGTATTGACTTCCTCCAGTACGGCCGTGCCTTGTTTCAACTCCTTTATTGATTTGGAAAGAAGGTCCAGTCTTAGAACTGATTTTAAAGGCTGCGGTGCTGTTTCCATAATTATTTTGAAAGTTGTACCATAGATTTAAAAATCTAATAACTCCCATTACCCTACAGATGGTAATCCTAGCTATGCGTGACATGAACGTAGCTCGACTGACTGCCAAGGACGTGCCTCTCTTCGACGGCATCATGCAGGATATCTTTCCTGATGTGGACATCCCGACCCTGGACTACGAGCTGCTGGAGACGGCCATCACCGCGGAGATGAGGATAGCAGGCTTGCAGCCGGTTAAGGCAGCGCTACATAAAGTTATACAGACTTTTGAAACGAAGGTTAGTTGTCGTTCTTTGTGTAAGCTTTGTGTTCTTTACGAAATTAAATTATTGTACAATTGTTTATTCTGTAAATAGGATATCGGAATCACTTTTAAAGGTAATATAAAAAAAAAAATAAGCTAGATGAGGTCGGCGTTTCCTATCTGACTACTCTGAGAAGAAAGGCCGAAACAAACTCAGAGGTCACACTCTCAAGTCTAGACATAATCTTGGTCAGGCCATTATGAAGACCATGTAGAGTAATATCTGAAATGGTATTTACGAGGAGATAACGAACCTGGACTACGAGCTGTGCCCTGTTTATCAAAAGTTATAAGTCTACACGTTCACAAGTTACCTAGAATGTTATTTTTTTTGTTAAATTCATAGCTCATCTCCATATTCATAATAGCCCAAATGTTCCCACTGCTGGGACACGGGCATTAGGTCATCTGTGTCTTTTGACCACATTTTAAAAAAGAAAATCGAATTTAAAAATTATTGGTAGTTTTACAACAGACTCCAGTCTCTATTAAGCGTTACCTTGACTTTGTACTGTGTTTGTGATAGAATAATAAAAATATTATAACAATTTTTACCCAGAACTCGCGCCATTCAAGCATTCTTCTCGGCGACACCAACACAGCAAAGTCGGTATCCTGGAAGATGTTAGCTAACACCATATCTCGCCTGAACCGGGAGAACCAACCGGGCTTCGAACAAGTCCAGACATTCCCTATGAACCCCAAGGCTTTGACCTTGGGCGAACTGTACGGGGAGTATAACTTGGCGACAGGCGAGTGGAAGGATGGCGTTCTGTCTTCGATTATGAGGAACACTTGTCAAGGTAAGACGCCTTTGGACCATTGGCTACGGAATAGAAATGGTTTTCTGAAGATGTGGTAAAACGTGTTCTCAAGTTAAATAAAAAACTTTAAAGCCCAAAACACACACAGAGCGGGTGCGGGGCGGGAGCGGGTCGGGTCGTTTTCATCGCGTGAGTCGCGCGGTTCATCGTGTTCACACAGAGCGCGGGCGCGGGGCGGCAGCGGGTCGGGCGCGTGTCGGGCGCGGGACGGCAGCGGGTCGGGCGCGGGACGGCAGCGGGTTGGGCGCGGGACGGCAGCGGGTCGGGCGCGGGACGGCAGCGGGTTGGGCGCGGGACGGCAGCGGGTCGGGCGCGGGACGGCAGCGGGTCGGGCGCGGGACGGCAGCGGGTCGGGCGCGGTTGTACTTTGACAGACGGCAGCGGTTGCAGTGTGAAAATGTTGGGCGATTCTGACACGGACGAAGAATTATTATTTTTTACTTATTTTAAAGAGAAGAACGCGAAAATTGAAAAAGTTGTAGGTTCTTGAATTAATAAAAAAAAAACATCAATATGGAGAATATCATCGATACGTGTATTGCAACGAATGTAACGCCGCTACACCCACATTGCTATTCTGTAACCATCTTTCCTTGAAAACTTAGGTGAAGTGAGAGTGGAGTGAGTCATTGTATCGATACCTACTGATGCTACGGCAGTGACAGTTCACTCCAAGCTCACTTTGATATTTTACTACACTTAGTTTTCACGGAGATATTTTTACAGAATAGCACAACCGCTCCCGACCCGCTCCCCTCCCCCGCTGTTGTGTCAGCGGGCGCGGCTCCCGCTCCGCGCCCGACCCGCGCCCGCGTTCTGTGTGTTGACATCCATATAATTCCTTGAATTACAAATTATTATACCCGCCGTACTCCAGCGCCCGACCCGCTCCCGCCCCGCACCCGCTCTGTGTGTGTTTTGGCCTTTAAAATAAAAACTTTTTACAAAAAAAAAACAACTGACTACCAAAAAAAACTAAAAAAAGTGAAAAATAACTTAGGATCATGCTCACTCTAAACAACAATAATTATTATAATTATTTACAAAGACTTTACTTGAGAGGAATGTTGTGATAAAATCTCTACAAAATTTAATTTCGGAAGTCGGTGTCTATGCTTTTTTAATTTTTGTTTTTTGCCACCAACTTCCGAAATTAAAGCTATTTTTCACTTTTTAGTGTTTTTTTTGGAAGTCGATTGTCATTTTAGTTGTGGTACCTGCCACACAAATTCGAATACCACTACCTGTTATGCAAATAACAGTGACGGAGTCACTTAAAACATCGTCTACATAATTATACTAATTGTGAAAAATACGTAATATTGAAGCTAACTCAAAAACTACCGAAAATTTGTATTTGTTGAAGTTCTTCTTAATGTTTATTTACAATTTCAAATATTATTATTTGATTGTGTGTAATAATTGAAGCTATTATTATTTATTACTGAAACTGGATTTTCGATATTGTCCTGCAGACGAGTCCCCAGATATGAAATGGATTATATTTGATGGTCCCGTGGACGCGATATGGATAGAGAACCTTAATTCTGTGATGGATGATAACAAACTGCTGACTCTAGTCAACAGTGAGAGAATATCTATGCCTGCACAGGTATGTCATATTTTTATTTATTTATCTACACCCATGCTATAAATCCTCTATAAAATTATCTGAAACAGTTAGCTTATTGCCAACATTAATACAACCAGCGTCATAGTAATCATTATCATCCAAACGGATGTTATAATGTTGTACTAAATTTCATAATACAACTAATTTAAAAAAAAGAACGCTGTCATGCAGGCGCGTTTCACTAACAAAGCACAGTCATTAAAAAAAAAAACTTGTAGTTTATTCGAATTCAAAAAATTCGAATTCACGTGTGTCGTATCCCGCCATTTTTGTTCGATATTAGTATTGCAAAGAATCTTTTATAGAGGATTCATAACATGGGTGTACGTATAGATAAAGTATTGTATGCAACAGTAAATAATTAGGTATTAAAACACTCATGTGATACTATTATACTGTTATTAACCCACATTCGTGTTTTAATACCCTCTATTATACACCCCTTTGCAAAAAAACGGGCACCTTAACAGTCATTGGCTATTGTATGGATAATATTAATATTTTTACTATGTCATTAGCATAAATGACTAGTAATTTGTTATAATCAATAAGAATATAGTTTTTTGGCTACACCCCTCTTCCAGGAGCGCTACAATTTTACTAGCTCTTATTGCTTTTTCTGCCATTACAACCAACACAAAGATATCACTCTTAGGCCACAATAAGGCAGGATTATGCGACAAACATAAATTATTCTACTAAAAATAACGAGAAGTTGGTTTTAGTTGCCAGGATAACCTTCTAACCGCAAACCTGCAAAATGTTAGTAAAAGTCACAAACGGAAAACGGGATTATTATTGTTTTTAAACAAAAGTTTCGAATTTGGAATTAACTTTTTTTCTTACCCAGACTCTTTATTAAGTGCCAGTAACATAGTTTGGCTATTAAAAACTCTTTACAACTAAATGATTACCAATAATGTACAAAAATCAAAACCGCCCGTTTTTTTTGCAAAGGGGTGTATAACAGTTGCATAAAGAACTATTAGTGAGGACCTTGAACAAAAGATTTACATACAAAAAAAAACACAATTAAGTTTAGTACTTACACTCCAATTACAGGAGCCCACAGCATGCTTTAAACTATCGAAACGACTACTACTATCTTCAACTTTTTGACTAACTGACCGATTCTTTGACAATTCAAAAGTGCCTGTAAATGGTTTAATTGAAATAAATGCTTTGAGTTTGAGTTCGAAAACACAATAGAGTTTCATAAAAAAAAAACAGTAACAGTCAATTCAGTTTAAGATAAGAATTAAGTTTGGTTTTTGTGTTTTTATTTGTCATGTTTGTTAAAAAAAAAATTAGATTAGTTTAGGGGATTATTCTTTATGATTTTGTAACTTTTGCATGCCTGCAGTGCCTGCAGGTAACATTATTATGGCAGAAACAATTCTCTATAACACCATGTATTGTACCCATATTTGGAAAATAAAATATCTTTACATTTTGGCGTTTACGTCTGCTTAAAACAGAAATAATAAAAATCGAAATTAGAGTATTCTAGTCCGTTAAAAAAATAAAAAAATACGAGTGTCTTATTTTTAGATGTAATTTTATTTAAGATACAGAAACAAGTATAAGGAGGAGGAGCTCGTGGCTAAGTAATAACAGTCGCACGGGACGATCCATCAGGTTACGCTTGCCGGGGTTGGTCCGTGGATGGGTGACCATCTTTACATATCGGGACTCCTCCGTGCCTCGGAAAGCACGTTAAGCCGTTGGTCGCGGCTGTCATTTGTGGATCTTTGACAGTCGTTACGGGTCATCAGAAGCCCGAAAAAACAACCAGTCTTGCCAAGGGGTATCGTATTATCCAGTTACTGGGTTGTGGAGGACAGATAGGCAGTCGCTTCATGTAAAATACTGGTATTCAGCTGCATCCGGTTAGACTGGAAGCCGACCCCACCTTGGTTGGGAAGAGGCTAGGCAGATGATAAAACAAGTATCTTGAAAATATGGAATTTTGTCTGTTCTTCCGTGTAGGTGACCTTACTGATCGAGACCCTGGACCTGGCAGTGGCGTCGCCAGCCACGGTGTCACGCAACGGAATGGTGTACAACGACTACAAGGACTGGGGCTGGTGGCCCTACGTCAACTCCTGGCTGGATACCCTCGAGAATCCTGAATACAAGGAGGCTGTGAGTGAGGCTGTTTTATTTACATTTCTGTAACTTCTACATAATATGTAATAATATATATAAACAGACGCGGTGGAGGACTTTGTTTTATAATATTACTAGCTGCGCTCCGTGTTTTCACCCGCGTAAGTCTTGATCCCGTGGGAATATCGGGATAAAAAGTATCCTATGTCCTATTCCAGGTCATGGTCTACCCCTGTGCCAAATTTTATCCAAATCCGTTCAGCCGTTCACGCGTGATGGCGTGACCAAGGGAAATAGGGATTCATTTTTTATAAATCCTTACATATACAGGCTGTAAGGGTAAACAGTCTTGTCATTCAAACCATGGGTAGTTGACTTAAATATAAAAATAAATAACCGATCACAACAAAAAAAAAACGTCATTTTCATTAAAAGATTTTAAAAAGTTTCTATCCGACACCGTGCTCTCTAGCGAAACAGCTGACTGACTGAGGGAGGGGTCGCGCTCGCGGCCGGTCAGGTCACATCCCGTACCCCCCGCCCGTGTTGAGACGCAAGTTCGTTGCCCTAGCGCATAGGACAACGAACTTGCGTCTCTTGTGGTAAAATGTAGATTTTAAAAAAAGAAAAAAAAAGTTGTAATTTTCCATTGATTTTACGTTCTATATGTAAATGAAACCAAACCACTGGTTGCAAGGATAACGGTGTTTACCCTAACACCCTGTATAAAACAAAGTCCTCCGCCGCGTCTGTCTGTTCGCGATGAACTCAAAAACTACTGCGCCGATTTTCATGCTGTTTTCACCAATGGATAGAGTGGTCCTCGAGGAAGATTTTAGTATACATAATACGACATCCACGCGGGCGAAGCCGGGCATAAGCTAGTGATATATAAATCATTTTCATTTGGGACTAAGACTTGTCGGACGGCTTATACAATCTGACGGCCTTTAAATTTCGAAGATACTTAGACGAAGACAGTTACGAATACGTAAAAAAATACGACGAATTGTCCGGTCACCATGTGAAAGGCCGTTTGTCCACCGTGCCGTGAACGGGACGTAAACGAGAGACGTCGAAGTAGTTTACTTACTGTACTATTATAGTAATATTCGTTTTTAGCGGAGCGTTTTCTTACGATTCGAATTTCGAAAATCCTTATTTATGAAGAAATCGCGATTCGTTTGAGTAATGTGACCGTATACTTGTCTTTAGCATAGTCAGCATTATGATGTTCCCACTTCTGGGACCCAGACCTCCTCTTTGAGAGAGGGAGTGAGCCGTAATACACCGAGCGGGCTCAGTGCGGGTTGATGGATAGCACATTTATATTCGAAATTTTGGCCTTTTTGGCTTTAGGGGTTTTATTGGTGACGTGGTGACAGGGTGCGTAAGTCACTGGCCCCAGTGGACCCGCACACATGCCGCTGTCGTTGTTTACACGATGCATGTAACTTGCGCAAGTGCCCCAAAATTGTCTTGTTGTTACCCCCGCCGTGAAGAAGCGGTGTTAAAAGCGAGTCGTTAATGTTGGCTCTATATAGGGTGTAAGGGTAAACTCCATTTTCACCCAAACCATGGGTACTTGACTTAAATATAAAATTAATGACCGAGTAACAACAAAAAAGAAACATTATTTTCATTAAAAGATTTTTTAAAGTTTCTATTTGACACCGTCCGCAAATTCATGGATATGCGCCCGAGGTCGCCGTCCCTGCTACCTACCTACACAACACATGAATAAATACACAATAGGGGTCGCGCTCGCGGCCGGTTAGGTCACGTCCCGCGCCCACCGTCTGTGTTGAGACGTAAGTTCGTTGCCCTAGCGTGTATGGTGAAATACTGGTGGGGTAAAATGTAGATTTACTTTTATAATGTAGATTTACTTTATAAAAAAAAAGAATTCCTTTGTTTTTACATTGTATAAATGAAACCAAACCCAGTGGTTTCAAGGATAATGGTGTTTACCCTAACACCCTGTATATGGACATTTATTTACGTTTGCCTTTACGAGTATTGATGACAAGCGATTGTGTCGACAGCTACGCCAGTACTTCTTATCAATCTTGACGCCGGTCCTGGAGCTGAAGCGCCTGCACCTGCAGGAGGGCGAGAGCGTGCGCGGCCAGGAGCTGACGGGCGTGAAGTCCATGTGTCGCCTGCTGGGCCTGACGCCCGAGCCCGCGCCCTGCCTGCCCGACCAGCTGGCCGACATGGAGAACTTCGCTAAGATGAGATTCCTTTTCGCGTACGTTACTTATACATGGTTGGTTAAGATAGTTAATCGATTCAGGCGTGACTTTGCGGAAATCCATTATAAAATACAATAATATATTTAGTAACCTATTCCGCTTAACTATTCTTCAAGAGTCATAAAAAAACCCTGTAAGAAATCGACATGTGTTTCACCTCTCAACGAGGCATGCTCAGGATAACGATGGACCAGTTGCAAACCAGAACAAGACGTGTTGCCACACCGAGCGCTGGACTCAGGTCTGCGTCAACACGTGGTGAAACACGTGTCGATTTCTTTCAGGGTTTTTATGACTCTTATTTATTTATATAAACTTTTCGCACTCAAAAATAATATGTTACCTTTTCATGACTCTTGCTCGGTTCCTATAAACAAAAACGAATCGTTTTGCTTACCAATGGTAGCATTCTTTATTGCCAAACTGGGCAAATAAATAAATTCGTAAACTAATTTTACCTCTGATAGCTACTTCCATATGGGTGGGTGTACTATACAAAGCTATGAGGCTTTTGCTTCATTATTGGTAAAGATAGAAGAGTCTTAATTTTAACCAATAACGGTCCGTAATTATAGGAATTGGCCATAAACCACTGAACGGATTTCGACAAAATTTGGCAAGGAAATGAAATGAAATGAAATTGTTTATTCTGTAAATAGGATATTGGAATCACTTTTACACGCATATTAAAAAGTTGTAAAAATCTGACTACTCTGAGAAGAAAGGCCGAAACAAACTCAGAGGTCACCATCTCTTTTAAAGTCCAGACATAATCTTGGTCAGGCCATATGAGGACCATGTAGATTACGAGTCTGAAATGGTCTTTTGAGGAAAGAACCACACAGATTTGAGTGGACCTGTCCAGTCAGTACAAGCATTTGTCAGTAATAGGAGATAGATGGCATCCTGGGGAAGGACATAGGCTACTTTTTAGTGACATACCACGCGGGCGGAAGCTAGTGCGAAATAAAATGTTTTGATTTATTTTAAGTTTTCGTCACACAGCATGATCTGGTCAGTCTGTGCTACCCTGGAGGATGAGCCTCGTCGGAAGCTGGACAATTGGGTCCGAGAGCACGAGGGCATCTTCCCGCTCAAGGACACCGTCTACGACTACTATGTGGACGAGAGGCTGCAGGTCTTCAAACTGTGGGAGGAGAAGCTACCTGACAACTGGAAATATAACCCCAAGTTAGTACTAGGCCACTATTATACCGCAAGCTGGCGGCGGCACTATGGTGGTGATACGATGCCGCTTGCGGCACTTTATACACTGCCTTTATAATATGTATACAGGGTGTAAGGGTAAACACCGTTGTCACTCAAACCATGGGTAGTTGACATAAAATAAATGACCGAGTAACAACAAAAAAAAAACGTTATTTTCATTAAAAGATTTTAAAAAGTTTATATTCAACGACCTGCTCGATATCGAAACAGCTGACTGACAGAGGGAGGGGTCGTGCTCGCGGCCGGTCAGGTCACTTTCCGCGCCCCCCACCTGCGTTGAGACGCAAGTTCATTGCCCTAGCGCATAGGGTGAAAGGGTGAAATAATCTTGTGGTAAAAGGTAATAAAAAAAAAGTTGTAATTTTCCATTGATTTTACGTTCTATAAATGACACTAAACCACTGGTTTCAAGGATAACGGTGTTCACCCTAACAGCCTGTAGAAACAGATTATCCACAAGTTCTTTTACCTCTTCAGCGCCGGTTTCCACACGATCCTGGTCCCTACAATGGAATTCCTCCGCGTGCAGATCATCGCACTAGATATGCTGAAGGCAGGCTACGGCGTCCTTATAGGAGGACCCACGGGCACCGGGAAGACTTTCCTCGTACAAGGCACCCTGGTCAGCTTGGATCCTGACAAGTGAGTGATACGTCATCATGTACAACCCGTGCGCAGTAACATGGCGCCTGGCTCGGCACTCAGTACTGCAGCAGGGGGAGGTACACGTCATCGGCTTATTCCACTATTCCCCCCTGAGAGAATCCCCCTCAGGGGGGAAAACTGGACCCTAATGTAAAAAGAATCCAGAAAGTCCCCTTTTCATTTTGAGTTATTCCACTTTTCCCCCTTATTTTTAGTTTTGGTTTCTACGTTCTTAAAGTAAATAAAAAATTAGTGATTAGTTACAATGTAATTAACAAAAAACGACAGTATAATACATACTCATTAATCAGTCTTTTTCTCACAGAATTGTTTTACCCAGTTACTGGGTTGTGGTGGTCAAATAAGCAGTCGCTCCATGAAAAATACTGGTATTCATCGGTTAGACTGGAAGCCGACCCCAAAATAGTTAGGAAAAGGCTAGCTTGATTGATTAACACAGGTAGAAACGTTTGTAAATACCAAATTTCCCTCGCGTGTCATACAACGTTTTTCAGCGACACATACAAGGTTTTTTTTAAGTATAAAATACAATAGACGAAGATATATTTGGTAACCTATTTTGCTTAACTATTCCTAAAGAGTCATAAAAAACCGACGCGTGTTTCACCTATCACCGTGGCATCCTCAGAATAACGATTGACTTGTCGCGAACCCGAACATAACGTATTGCCACGCTGAGTATTGAGTGTTGTATTTTATAATGGACTAGCTGCGCCCCGTGGTTTCACCCGCGTAAGTCTTGATCCCGTGGGAATATCGGGATAAAAAGTATCCTTTGTCCTATTCCAGGTCATGGATCATCAACGGATTTGGATGAAATTTGGCACAGGGGTAGACCTGTGCCAAATTTCATCCAAATCCGTTCAGCCGTTCACGCGTGATGGCGTGACCAAAGGAAATAGGGATTCATTTTTATAAATACAGATTACCGCAAAGTCACGACTGAATCAATTTACTAAGTATCCAAAATGTTTAATCCATTGTATGACAGGTACAGTACCCAGTTCATCAATATGTCAGCGCAGACCACGGCGGCTAACGTGCAGGACATCATCGAGGCGCGCCTCGAGAAGAGGACCAAAGGGAACTATGTGCCTGCGGGAGGTGAGGACCAGGGGACTTTTTTTTTTTGAGGGTGGGAAATCATCCGATAACTTCTCCCGCTCTGGGCGGAGCGGAAGGGTTATGTTAGACTTTTATTGACTAAAACCTACCCGTGTTCCTTCAGTTGCCTGTTGCCAAGGTCCCGGTATCCCTTTCGGACTAAACCGCAACCCTGGAGGACCTGGGGCCTACCCACACTCTCTCCACTCCTAACTGACATTTTTCGAGAATTTCACTTAATTATCGTTTTGAATTTATTGGCGGTATTCGCATGTTTTAGTGAAATCTAAGTGTATTTTTTGTTGCAACTGCATTAAATTAAACTGGGGATATACGTCCCAACTTAACAAATTTGGTTTAAATAGTTTTTTATTTGTAGTTTCATATTTATCTTATATGGATTCTTTTCTTTCTTGTGAATGTGAGAACGTTGTAGGCTTAGTGGATTGTAGACTTTTTTTTACCTAAAACTTTTTGAAAGGCCTACACAGTCCTCCCATAACTATTAACACTATAATTCAAAAATATTGTAAAAGCCAATTATATTTTAAAAGAGTAACCATGGAGTTTCTTGCCGGCTCTTCTCCATAGGAAACGACCAATTGGAACCGTGCACCTAGCTTCTGACGTTTCATAAGTGCCCAGAGGCTATAGACAAAATCCCTTTTCTGTAAGCGTTAACGCCAACGGAAAGATCAAATTGTATGGAGTTGACATTAGCTTTAGAGATGTCACGTGACTGCTGTTGTCAAATACATACAATTTGATCTTTCCGTTGGCGTTAACGCTTACAGAAAAGGGATTTTGTCTAGGCCTGCAGGTAGGCTAAAAAAAAAAAAATTGTGTTCTAAGAAATGAAACTTCTTTTTCAATTTGTGTAAACTTTTGACTTTGTCAGTAATTGGCACTTCGCCGTCGATATAGCAGTATTATTTGAATATTACTTCAGTGTGGGTAAGAGATGAAGCTCTACAGGACGTATGAAGTAAGATTCAAACAATACTGCTGTAAGAGGTGCTGGTAGGTCCCCTGATGGTTTGACAGCTAGGATATGGTTACTGGTGGTTTTAGGGCTGAAGCTATCCAGCATCTCGCTTTTATTATGGAGGTTTCGTGTGAGGGCAGAGTTACATGAAAATGTGAATCAGGCAGATTAAGTAATATTTATTTATTTATTTGCTAACATGTAAAACACTGGTTAGTAGGCATGCATTAAAATTTCATGACACAGTATTAAGACATGCACCCTGTAAGGGCACTGCAAATGATTAAATTACATAATATTGATTCTAATTATTACAATTCATTACGTTAAACTAAACATTAATTAATTAATAATTACATTTTATTTCAAATAAATCATTATAAGTACTTCTTTCTCTCTTTTTAGTCATATAGGCCTAAGCATAATTATTGTGGAGTATAAAGTCATTTATTATTTCACATATAGGTACATCAAGCATATTGATACACGGTCAGTCGATTCACAATTTGTTAGTTTTAAATTCCTCAACAGTATAGTAGCCTTTCTTTATTAACAGAGATTTCAACTGTTTCGAGAAAATTGAGTCTTTTGGTAGGGATTTTAAACTTTCCGGAAGTTATTCAGCCTAACTGGCTGGTGACTTTGTTAATAATAAAAAGCCCTGTGTCCTACCGCAAGTCATGGTCTACCACATGTGTCAAATTAATGTGGCACATGTGGTAGACCCACATGTGCCAAATTAATTTAATCTAAATCCGTTCAGCCGTTTTTGCGCTAATCCGGAACATACATTCGGACAAACGGACAAACATTCTTCATTACTATTTAATTACATGTTTATACAACATTATTTTTTGTCAAATCAGCTGTTCCATACATTTGTGTTCACTGAAATCGACAAAATGTAGGGAACAGCAGATTTTTTTTTCGGGATTTCAAGTTTGGTCCCATAGAAAAAGTTGTTCAAAATGAGGAGTACAATAAAAAAAAATAAAAAAATACAACAATGACCCCTTTTCGGGTTAAGCATAAATAAAAAATAATGTTGTATACATCTATTAAGAGGAGCTCGTGGCTGAGTAATAACAGCCGCACGGGTCGATCCATCAGGTTCAGCTACGCTTGCCGAGGTTGGTCCGTGGATGGGTGATCATCTTTACATACCGAGACTCCTCAGTGCCTCGGAAAGCACGAAGACGTTGGTCCCGGCTGTCATTCGTTGATCTTTGACAGTCGTTACGGGTCGTCAGAAACCCGCAAGTCTGACAACCAGTCTTACCAAGGGGTATCGTATTGCCCAGTTACTGGGTTGTAGAGGTCAGATAGGCAGTCACTCCATGTAAAATACTGGTATTCAGCTGCATCCGGTTACACTGGAAGCCGACCCCAACATAGTTGGGAAAAGGCTAGGCAGATTGATTTTTGATACATCTATTAAGAATAAGATTAAGAATGGGTGATAATTTGTATGTTTTCCAGGCAAGAGGATGATAGCATTTATGGACGACATAAACATGCCCGTGCGCGACTACTACGGGTCCCAGCCGCCATTGGAGCTGGTGCGGCTGTGGAACGACTACGGATATTGGTTCGATAGGGCCAAGCAGTGGCGCAAGAATGTCAAGGTAATTTTTGGGGTTCCGTACGCAAAGGGTAAAACGGGACCCTATTACTAAGACTCCGCTGGCAGTCCGTCTGTCTGTCCGTCTGTCACCAGTGATAGTTAGACAGTTGACATTTTGCGCTAAAGTCGTATGTTGGTACCGCTAGTACCGCTATACTGTCGCAGAACAAGGTCCTGTGCGGCGCGGCGGGCCCCCCGGGGGGCGCGCGGTCCCCCCTGCCCCCCCGGCTGTACCGCTAGCACCGCTAGTCCCGCTAGTACCGCTATACTGTCGCAGAACATGGTCCTGTGCAGCGCGGCGGGCCCCCCGGGGGGCGCGCGGTCGCCCCTGCCCCCCCGGCTGTACCGCTAGCACCGCTAGTCCCGCTAGTACCGCTATACTGTCGCAGAACAAGGTCCTGTGCGGCGCGGCGGGCCCCCCGGGGGGCGCGCGGTCCCCCCTGCCCCCCCGGCTGTACCGCTAGCACCGCTAGTCCCGCTAGTACCGCTATACTGTCGCAGAACATGGTCCTGTGCGGCGCGGCGGGCCCCCCGGGGGGCGCGCGGTCCCCCCTGCCCCCCCGGCTGCTGTCGTGCTTCCACTCGTTCTTCCTGTCGTCTCCCACGCATCAGCAGCTCATCAAGATCTTCGGCACCATGCTGGGGCAGCATCTGTCGGACTTTGACGAGGAGACCAAGTCTGTTGGTGAGCGAATTTCATAAATTGTTTTTAATTATAAATACTGGTTGCCCCTATTGCTGCAATTAATTTGATCCCAGCTTCGCACGGGTAGCACTAAGTACTGATCTATGGCGCACCTACCTATTGCCTCATTTACATTCAGCCGAAGTGAGCAGGGAAGTGGGCAGGACGAGTGTGTAAACACATAGTTTTCATGCCACTGCCACTCGCGCTGCCCGCTCCCCAAAAAGGCGGTTTTTTGTGCGGAAGTCAAAGGACCGGCAGCGCGAGCGTCTGCTCCATCGCTCAATAATTGCATATATATCATCCACCATCGTCTACGACGAACTTTCTTTTTTGTATTCGATATCTTTTTAAATATCGAACATAATTATGTATCGCAAAAAGACACAGCGCGGCCGCTGTAATTATTTCGACGTCTGTCATTGCCGAAACTTGAAAGCGAAGTGGGTAGTAGGCGGGGTAGGACAATTCCATACATTGGCAGATATGGGGTATTTTTTTTCAAAATGCGACATCTGTTTTCGCCATCTTAAACAATTAGTTACTTTATGTCGCTGCAGATGGCGACACCTTCGATACAAATATAATTTGTGACAAAAAAAAATAATTTAATAAATATTATTTTTTAACTACTAATCATTTTATTAACACGTATTATAATTATTACCAAATATTGGTGTAGATTACAAGCCGCGTAATAATTACGATAGCAACACAGCGAATTATTGATTGTCAAATTGTCAGGTCACAAAAAAATATGGCGACTGCAGTCCTTGCGTGTGCGCTTGTTTTCGTCCCATATTTTTGTACTTTTCTTCGTGAAATTAATCCACCGATCCGTGTTGAGTTGAGTCCTCTCTTCCGTAGTGAAGTGAAAGAATTTTCCGAAATTATTGTGTGAGTTGAGCTTTTAGTTCCTCCGCCATTCTAGTGCAATCGTTTTTTAGCATAAATAAATAAGTAGTTTAAAAAAAAAGACATGTTGTTTTTCTATGTATCCACTGTGTATCTTTTGAAATTGATGCTTCCTTACTAATTTGCTTGTTTTTAATTTGATAAAGTTTTACTATGATTTTTTAATAAAGAGAAAATTTAAATTAAGTAAAACTTTGTCTATTTAAAAACAAGCAAATTAGTAAGGAAGCTAAAGTATAGGCACTGTTGCATAGTAGCACCTATAGCTAGCTATAGCTATACATATCACAAGTTTGTGGATGGCGATAATAGATGGCGCTATTTATCCGATCAATTGACATTAGCGGTCTTCAATAAATTCTGCGAGGGGGCTCTCTACACCCTATAATATTACTTTACTCTATGTAGTAGGGCAGTATGTAAACTCTCACTCCTCTCGATCTTGCTGCAGCAGTATTTTGGGAATTATTGCCGGCAGCGCGAGGGGCAGCGGTAGGGGCTAAATGTAAATGGAGGCATATCTACTTACTCTCCCTACCCACACTACCCTTCCTACCTACCTACTTACCTACCTACATACCTATCTACCTATCCTACTTACATACCTATCTACCTACATACCTACCTACCTATCTACCTATCCTACTTACATACCTATCTACCTATATACCTACCTACCTATCTACCTATCCTACTTTCATACCTATCTACCTACATACCTACCTACCTACACCTACCTAACTACATACCTACCTACCTACACCTACTTACATACCTATCAACCTACATACCTACCTACCTACACCTACCTAACTAGATACCTACCTACCTACATCTACCTAAATACCTACCTACCTACACCTACCTAACTACATACCTACCTACCTACACCTACCTAAATACCTACCTACATACCTACCTACACCTACCTAACTAGATACCTACCTACCTACATCTACCTAAATACCTACCTACCTACACCTACCTAACTACATACCTACCTACCTACACCTACCTAAATACCTACCTACATACCTACCTACCTACCTACACCTACCTAACTACATACCTAGCTACCTACATACCTGCCTACCTACACCTACATAACTACATACCTAGCTACCTACACCTACCTACATACCTACCTTCCTTCACCTACCTACATACCTACCTACCTACCTACACCTACCTAACTACATACCTACCTACATACCTACCTACCTACACCTACCTACATATCACCTACCTACACTTACCTACATACCTACCTACTTACATACCTACCTACACCTACCTAACTACATACCTACCTACCAACACCTACCTACATACCTACACCTACCTAACTACATACCTACCTACCAACACCTACCTACATACCTACACCTACCTAAATACATACCTACCTACCAACACCTACCTACATACCTACCTACCTACCAACACCTACCTACATACCTACCTAAACCTACCTAAATACCTATCTACCTACCAAAACCTACCTTCATACCTACCTACCTACCTACACCTACCTACCTACCTACCGTCGCGGTGGTTAAATTTTGAAAATCTTTTGTTGCGGTGATTTATAGAGGTGTACCTATAGTACACCCACAGACGTACAGATTAAACCGTTGTTAAAATGAAATTCGTTTAAATTCAGGTAAAACCGTGCTGATAGCAACGATAGACATGTTCAACAACATCGTGGCTAAGCTCTTGCCCACGCCCAGCAAGATGCACTATCTGTTCAATTTGAGAGACATCTCTAAGATATTCCAGGTATGTAAAGTTACAGCAAGGAAAAGTACTTTGGAAAAAGATTTGATTTGATTTCATAGGGCAGTTGCCCGCCAGACACAACACCCGTCTGGTCGGAGGATCCTCCCTTTTCTATGGAGTATGAGTGAACTTTACACCCTGTTCCTCATACCCCTAAAAGGTAAAAACAAGTTTAAAGTTTAGAATATTATGTTATCTGTAATGTTTGTTACGCTTTCACGCCAAAACGGCTGAACGGATTTAGATAAAACTTGCCACATGAGTAGACCATGACCTGGAATAGGACATAAGATACCTTTTATCCCGATATTCCCACGGGATCGAGACTTATGCAGGTGAAACCGCGGGGCGCAGCTAGTAATAGATAAAGCAAAATATCGACCTAAAATAAAAACTAATTTTCGCCCAGGGTCTGCTGCGTTGCAACAAAGACTACACGAACACGAAGCCGCGGTTCTTACGACTGTGGATACACGAGTGCTTCCGAGTGTTTTGCGACCGATTGACCGACGACAAGTGAGTTATAAATTCAAATTCAAATATCTTTTCTTCAGACCAAGGAATCCCTTTAGTGTTAGTATAAACACCCGGTTTCTGAATTGAGAATTTGAATTTGAGAACCTCCTAATCTGTACTTAAGTATAACTTAAACATTTTTTGTTTTTGAATTAAGTTTTTTTAAACTTTAATCAAGATTTAAGTAATATAACATCATTTACTCAAATTTGACAGATAGCATGCTTAACAGTCGTCAGTTGCGTTTCTGAAATTTAATTTTAATTTATGAAACGCAAAAAACTTAAGCGCATACTTATGTGTTTGAGAATAATCAGTTGAGATTTGCTACTTTTCTCAAATCAGAAACCGGGTGTTAGTCTGTTAGTAAACTTAAAACTTAACTTAAAAATTCAAAACTTATATATGAGGTGGCTACATGAACATGTGCATTATGCACGCTCATGTCTGCCGGCCCAAAAATAAAAAAAACATTACTGTGGTTTCCCGATAAAGAGAAGGAATGTGGGGTGGGTAGACACGACTCAGAAGGAAGAGACCTCATCATCTGCCTAGCCTTTTCCCAACTATGTTGGGGTCGGCTTCCAGTCTAACTGGATGCAGCTGAATACCAGTATTTTACTGCCTATTTGACCAACCCAGTGACTGGGTAATACGCTACCTGTTGGTAAGACTGGTTGTCAGACTTTTGGGCTTCTGACGACCCGTAACGACTGTCAAAGATCCACGAATGAAGGCCGGGACCAACGGCTTAACGGTAATACCTTAAAGGTTCGGTATATAAAAATGGTCACCCATCCATCAGATTCAGCTGTTATTACTTAGCCATGAGCTCACTTTATCTTTCCTCTCAATCGGGTTAGTTTGATTAGCTAAAAAGTAACTTAACGAAACAATTGTATCATAATTTTGCTCATAAGTATTTCATAAATAAATATTACTCTATTCTACAATTCCATTCTTAAAGAAAAAAAGTATTTTTTTGTGTAAATTTAATTTGCAAGGACGCTATACTATTGCTGGTTAACGGGAACGCCCTTTATAACATACTGTATATATGACTATTCGTCCCGCCAGAGACCGCGACTGGTTCATGAACCACATGGGCGACATGCTGGGCAAGCACTTCGAGCTGACGTTCCACGCGCTGTGTCCCACTAAGAGCGCGCCGCTGTTCGGGCACTTCTTGAACCCGTTCGAGATTTACGATGACATGAATGATCCTGAGGCGCTGCGCAAGTAACTGTATTTTTTAACGACTTCAAAAAAGGAGGAGTTCAAAAAAGGAGTTCGGATGACTGTTTTTTTTTTTTTTTTGTATGTTCTCCGATTACTCCGCCGTTTGTGAACCGATTTTAAAAATTCTTTTTTAGTTCGTAAGAGTATACTCCCGAGATGGTCCCATATAAATTTTATTAAGTTTGCTTGCGTTGTTTTTGAGCTAGCTTCAATGTTACGTATTTTTCCCACAGTCTATGTAGATGATATAATTATTAGACTCCTTCACTGTTATTTACATAGCAGGTAGTAACTTGTGTGGGGTAGGTACCACCACTAAAAAGTGAAAAATAAAAACTTTTTACAAAAAAAAACAACCGACTTCAAAAAAAACACAAAAAAAGTGAAAAATAACTTTAATTTCGGAAGTCGGTGTCTTTGCTTTTTAATTTTCGATTTTTGCCACCGACTTCCGAAATTAAAGTTATTTTTCACTTTTTTTGTGTTTTTTTTGAAGTCGGTTGTTTTTTTTTGTTAATTTCATTATGATTACTATACTTCATTTGAAATAAGATTAGACGTTTAAATAAGCCTTTTTTACAGTCCGTTCAACCGATTTTGACTTTTATTGTGTTGGTCGCATGACAATGGCAGCTGCAGTAGACAGTTGGTATTGTGTAACCTTTTTTGCTTTTAGTGCCATCCTTATGTCTACGGTATAGAAGTCAACATCGGTTGAACGGACTATATAAAGGTTTGTCTAAATGACCCGGTGAACGTTCTACCTACGTTTCAAATTTCGATTTTGCGTCAGTTATTTTGTGTTTTCCTAATTTTCTTTTTAGAAAACCAACCCGGTACTGAGACAAAAAAAACAAAACCGGCCAAGTGCGAGTCGGACTCGCGCACGAAGGGTTCCGTACCATTATCTATAAAAACGGTAATAAAATCACGGTTGTTGTATGGGAGCCCCCTTAAATATTAATCTTATTCTGTTTTTTAGTATTTGTTGTTATAGCGGCAACAGGATTACATCATTTGTGAAAATTTCAACTGTCTAACTATCACGGTTCATGAGACAGCCTGGTGACAGACGGACAGATAGACAGACAGACGGACGAACAGCGGAGTCTTTGTAATAGGGGCTCGTTTTACCCTTTGGGTACGGAACCCTAAAAAATATTCAAATTGGTCGAGCCTTTTTAAAGTTTCGTCGTAAAGCGTAGCTGAACTTTGATCGATCGACCAGTCTTTTAAATAAGCCATGAAAAAAAAAAACTATTTTGTCCAGATTCGTGTCGAACCAGCTGGAAGAGTACAACAGCTGTCCCGGCGTGGTTAAGATGGACCTGGTGCTGTTCAAGGACGCCATCGAGCACATCTGCCGCATCGTGCGCGTCATCTCGCAGCAGAGGGGCCACTTGCTCTGTGTTGGAATAGGTTAGTGTTATGATCCGCACCAGTGAGGCTGCCAGACGGACTCGTGTGAAGTCAATATTAACTGCATACAGTCGTTTATTGTTTACCGCCACTCCAATAACACTAAACATCAAGCAATAGTTGCGAGACATAATTTGACCTAAATAAACAACGGTGCGAACGTTAACGTTAACTTTACGCGGTCGGCTACAGTCGTGTAGTGTCGACACACGCTGTCCATCGCTAACCGCATACAGTTAGTGTGCAGTTAGGCAAGGAGTATGCGGTTAGCGATGGACACTACACGACTGTAGCCGACCGCGTTAAGTTAAATTCATGACTGTATGCAGTTAATATTGACTTCACACGACTGCAGCCGACCGCCTGAAGTTGATGCCATGAATGAACGAAGTCGATATATTCAACTGCATGCAGTTAAATGTGTCGGAAGTCGGTGGCAAAAGACGAAAATTGAAAAGCAAAGACACCGACTTCCGAAATTAAAGTAATTTTTCACATTTTGTGTTTTTTTTGGAAGTCTGTTGTTTTATTTTTGTAAAAACTTTTTATTTGCGTAATGTTTCAAGTCTCTGCTTATGTATCATCAGGTGGTTCCGGCCGCACGTGTCTGACGCGAGTTGCAACTTACATCTGCGAGTACATCTCGTTCACCGTCATCGTCACCAAGACCTATGGCCTAAAAGACTTCAGGGAGGACTTAAAGGTTACCTGCCCTTTCATGAACGGAATGCCAGCAATGATACTTAAAAAAAAAGTTACCCGGGCTATCTAAACACCCTCCATTTGGCGCGCTTGGTGAGGTGACGTCACATTCTATGACAACAAACAAACAAGTGTCAAGCAAATCAATGTCAAACACTCCTACAAAACACATTGACATTTTAATTGTTGTCGTCACATTCGCTCTGACCAATAGCGTTGACTTTCAAGTATTTGAATTTCCCACAGTTTTTGGCACTTAAAAAAAAAACAAACAGACTTTTATAATCTTCTTTCGTCTTCTTTTTCGTGTGGTTAGGGACTAACAGGCATACCGGTTTCCTCACGATGTTTTCCTTCACCGTTTTTTAATCAATCAATCTGTGTATTCTTTTCCCAACTATGTTGGGGTCGGCTTCTAGTCTAACCGGATGCAGCTGAATACCAGTAATTTACACGGAGCGTCCGCCTATCTGACCTCCCAGTAACTGGGTAATACGATACCCCTTGGTAAAACTGGTTGTCAGACTTTCGGGGTTTGGGCGGGTTGTTGCACATCCACTTTACGCGCGGGTATACGTCAAAAATGGCGCTAACTATCGTCAAATAAAAAAAAGCGTTGTTTCTCGAAATAGTGGCCTTAACGTACGTTAAAAAATAACTATTACATTAACCGGTGCCATACCCACTGGTTAACGTCATTTTACTGTCAAACATCTGCACATTAGCACGGGGTCCCAACTCGAACAAATTATGATTAGTCTTGAAAAAAATCATAGATGGCAGCATAGTATAACAATTATGAAATTAACAATTACTAAAAAGCGTTATACGGAAAATTTTGGCTATAGTAATATTAGTAAAAATCAAAACATCTTTGTTTAATGCTGATTTATGTATTTACACTCATAAATCTCGTATTTTCAACAAAAAACTTAAATTAAGCCTTTTACTTCAATTCGAATCCTTAAGGCTGATTTTATCAAAGTCAGATATCTTTTATCCGTGGAATAAAATTGCCGTCTGACAGTTTTTGTATGGAAAAACTGTCAAAAAATCAAAATTTATTCGCAGAATAAGATTTATACGCGGTATAAAAGTTTGGTGAAATTCGCCCTTAGAATGATAAAGTAGCTATCTGTAATCATTTGGTTGAGAGCTCTTTGCAATAGATGGCGTTTTACTAAAGTGATGACAGGTCACTTTAAACTGGAAACGTTTAGTAAACAACATTTTTTTTTAAATCTAGTACTTTACGTAGAAATATAAGAATTGAACGCCTAGGAAGAAAAAAACGTAAAAAAAGGAACCAAAAATCTAGGAGTCTTGCCTTGTACCTAGGCAAGACTCCTAGATGGCGTTTTAAAACTACGGTCTCTGGCAATTTGTGAGTCGATGATGCTGCCATCTGTTAAAAAAATGGGGAAGAAAAATAGCCAGCTCAATAGCCAGACTTAGGGTGGTGTCATTTCTTTGTATGGGTATCTGTACGTAGTATTATAATATCTGTGACATTAGCTTTTTACTGGCAGCCCGAATCATCTCATCTGCCTAGCCTTTTCCCAACTATGTTGGGGTCGGCTTCCAGTCTAACTGGATGCAGCTGAATACCAGTATTTTACATGGAGCGACATGGTATTTTACTGGCAGCCCGAATAACTTTGACAATCGGTTTTCTATGCAATGAAACAACGCTTTGTATTTAACGTTAAACATCTCACGTAATCGTCATTATTTGACGTACGTATGTTACGTTAACCAACCGTTTGACACAACCGGCCCTTAGTGTGCTTTCCGAGGCACGGAGCAGTCTCGGTATGTAAAGATGGTCACCCATTCACGGACCAACCCCAGCAAGCGTAGCTTAACCTGATGGTTCGACCCGTGCGGCTGTTATTACTTAGCCACGAGCTCCTTCACCGTTTTTGAAGCAAGTGATAATTATACAAAACGCAAATGAATCCGAAAAGTCACGAGGTGCGTGTCTTGGATTCGAACTTGAAACCTGATTGGCAGTCCGACGGTCACACCGCTGAGCTATCACTGCTGTGAATAAGGGACAAGATAAGGATGTTATGAGCAGGCGAATGATAATTGCAATGCTTGTAAAAGGCTTTAGGAGTATCAGGAACAGGGAGTAAAGTTCACTCATCCACCATAGAAAAGGCAGGATCCTCCGACCAGACGGGTGTTGTGTCTGGTGGGCTACCCAACGATTGATGTCGGGTTCTTGTATATATCGCACCTTTAGAATTATATAGACCTATTTAAAAAAAATAAGTTTTTGGAAAACGTTGAATTTAAGTTCGTATGTTTAAACTTTTTGTAGAAAAGTGAGATTATTTGGTTGCACTTTCATAAAATTCATATTATTTTAATTTTATATCTTACTTTACTTATTTATCTACACGTTCTGAAAATAAAAATAAATAAAAACATGATTAATAATCTTTTTTCTTAATTTATTTAAAAATAGTGCTCATTTAGGTCTTTGTTTGTCTGAAAAAATAGTTTTTTTTAAAGACATTTTATTATTTAGGTCACTCAAGTTCTGAATTTTGATTTAAAATATCGTATCATTCCTAAATAAGTCACTGTCTTGTAGCGCTCTAATTCGGTTTAGGTCTCCACAATACCAAACAAGTACCAACCTGCGCATGACACTCGCGACACATTACTGCTTGCGGCTCTCTAGAACTGAACAGACGCGGAGGGAGGGGACGGAGTGAAAGAGACCGAAGTATAAGTTTATCCCCTTTTCGCCAAAATAGGCCTCTGTTTTAATAAAGAGTCGACGAAGATGGTCTTGCAAGGTCATTTTATGAGTCAAAGTCGAAATCTTAAAATATCACATTAGGTCTCTATAATTCTAAAGGTGCGATATGTCCATTGCGCGATGCAAGATTTATGTGACGTCTGGATTTTTGTGTGTCGTCAGGTCCTTGATGCGTAGTTCGCATGTGGCGATGTAGATACCGCCACAAGGCGGCTAAGTCATAAGTACTAACATAACACAACACCCAAATTGTACATTTTTTCGCAATAAACGTTTTGACTTTTGACTTTGAATATGTGTATTTATGATTTTAAAAAACTTTTTCTCAATTCCAACAATCAGTTGCTGTACACGGGCTGTGGCGTCGACCAAAAGAAGACCACGTTCATCTTCTCGGACACGCAGATCGCCGACGAAGCCTTCACCGAGATCATGAACAACCTGCTCAGCAGCGGCGAGATCACCAACCTTTACAAAGCTGATGAGTTTGAAGATGTAAGTCACCTTCGAATCAAGTATCTATATATATTTAGGTTGATTATATTATATACTAGTTGATGCCCGCGTCCAGCACTCGGTGTGGTAACACGTCGCGTTCTGGATTGTAATTGGTCAATCGTCATCCTGAGAATGCCTCGTTGAGAGGTGAAACACGTGTCGATTTCTTACAGGGTTTTTATCACTCATGAAGAATAGTCGAGCGGAATAGGTTACTAAATATATCTACGTCTATTGTATTTTATAATGGATTTAATTATAAAGTAAGATATAATTATAAAGTCACGCCTGAATCAATTACCTATTCTAATTTACTAATGTTTGCCATAATTTAAAATGCCATAATTTAAAATGCCATAATTTTATATACCATACCTTTATTTGCCATAATTTCATTAGAAATAACGCTTCGATTGCCCTGCTAGAAAAATAGCAGAGTACAGGTACATCAACTCTATCGACTACGAGGGCGCCTAGAGCGTTATTATCAAGGCCAGACTTCCGTGTTTATTGCTTACTCAACAAAACACTGGACTGCCCTACATATCCTCGATTTTGTTGATGTCTAAGCACATTAGTCGCCCGCAGAAAAATCGAATAATCAAATCTCGAACGTTATTTAATTTTGTGCAACATTTACTTTAGCCCACTTACAAATTCTGCTGACGGAAAATCATAATTATGTGTTTAACTAGGTTATAAAGTGCAAGAAACTATTTTACGCAAACTAAATAAGAAATTATGTATTTAAGACTCTTTTTAGGTCTTTTTATTTTTAAGGTAAATAGTATATAAGTAAGCAAGGTTTATAAAAATATGATTAGGTAATAAATTAGATTATTAAATTTTGTCATTATTTCAAGACTTCTATTGTTAAATATTGTTAAGAATTTGATTGTCCTTATAACTACCATAAAGTGTGAACTCATGCCGCCTGTGATACAGGTTTATCCTAGTACAGGCATCTAACATTATAATACCTTTGTAAATTATTTCTAAGATTTTATGTTAATATTTTACCAATTTTATACTGAATAAATATATTCTATTCTATTCAGTTGCCTTAATCGTGAAATTACATAAAATCATTTTCACTAATTTCATTGGTCATAATTGATCAAGTGTCATAATAATGTTAATCCATTAATTTATTTGCTATATTTTTCATTTTCAATAAAGTCGTTTGCCATAACATTAATAAATTCACCATAATATCATTTGCCCATACTAGCACAACAATGCTAGTTCAGTACAAGGAAAGCTAAAAATAACCCAAATGGTTCACCAACAATAGAGGGGATCTGGCGCAAATTATTTTATGGAAAACTTTATAGAAACGTGGACTGTATGTTTGTTCGTACATAATACTTTTTCACACAGCTTCAACAAGTACTTTACTCATATAATGCGCGGAAATTCAAACGTAAATTAAGTAAATTAATTATAAATTCCGGCATCAATGACGAACAACGATAACTTTTCACACGCTGAACACGACAGAGATTTAATACTAACATTGCCGGCTGGGCGCTCGCATGTATTCGACCAGTACCGCAATTTCGATTTATCTCGAAGAAGGTTGTCAAAACAATATTCGAATTCCCAAGCATGTTTGAGAAAAGTATGTTTCCTTATCAACAGATATAGATTTTCATACTAACATTGCCGGCTGGGCGGTCGCATGTATTCGATCAGTACCGCAATTTCGATTTATCTCGAAGAAGGTTGTCAAAACAATATTCGAATTCCCAAGCATGTTTGAGAAAAGTATGTTTCCTTATCAACAGATAAAATCTGCTCTGGAAAAGCCAATGAAAGCCGCTAACTTGATGCAGACCCAAGAGGTTATATACCAGTTCCTAGTAGACCGAGTGAGAAGCAACCTGCACATCGTGCTGTGCTTCAGTCCCATTGGGGAGGATTTCAGGTACTATATTATTTATACTTTTAGCACACAAATGTACAGAGGCGGACTTAATGCCATAGGCATTTTCTACCAGTCAACCTTTGGGTGATGCAGAGACAAACAGTGGTGAGTGCAATAACTAAAAATGTGGAATAAAACATATAATTTAAATATAAGGATATAAATATAGGTACCTCATATTTAAACAATGAATATAATATATAAACCTAATTATATATACACCCCTTTGCCAAAAAAACGGGCGGTTTTGATTTTTGTACATTATTGGTAATCATTTAGTTGTAAAAAGGATTTAATAGCCAAACTATGTTACTGGCACTTAATAAAGAGTCTGGGTAAGAAAAAAAGTTAATTCCAAATTCGAAACTTGTATTTAATAACAATAATAATCCCGTTTTCCGTTTGTGACTTTTACTAACATTTTGCAGGTTTGCGGTTAGAAGGTTATCCTGGCAACTAAAACGTAACTTCTCGTTATTTTTAGTAGAATAATTTATGTTTGTCGCATAATCCAGCCTTATTGTGACTTAAAAGTGATATCTTTGTGTTAATTGTAATGGCAGAAAAAACAATAAGAGCTAGTAAAATTGTAGCGCTGCTGGAAGAGGGGTGTAGCCAAAAAACTATATTCTTATTGATTATAACAAATTACTAGTCATTTATGCTAATAACATAGTAAAAATATTAATATTATCCATACAAAAGCCAATGACTGTTAAGGTGCCCGTTTTTTTTGCAAAGGGGTGTATATTTAAGCACAAATAAATACACGTAAATACATGAATATACTAATACAAATAAGACAAAGATTGGGAAAGCACTATTGATGTGACAATACTGCCAGCTTCTTACGAATATGCTCTCGAAGTTTAACTTGAAAGGCGAAAATGGTGTTTTTGAACATTCAAAAATTAGGTTAGGTTAGCTGATGACACAGTTGGTACCAGCTGTTGACGCTGGGCTATAGGTTGACGTAGCCCACCTGGGCCAAAGTCAAATAATTTATTTCAAATAGGCACATATATGGCACTTTTGAACGTCAAACAAAGAAATACAACTGATTCTAGTTGCCCCTTCCAAAAGGTAGTTTTCGTATGGAGAAGAATGGGCAAGAAACTCCACCGTTACTCTTTTAAAAATGTTTTACAATATTTTGTATACATTAATTATATAATTATATGTGAAGACGATGCACCTACAATAAGATTACTGTACTACAAAAGGTAAAAAGAATTATAAATGGAGCAATAATGAATAAATTAATTACCAGATACTGGGCTTTAAGAATTTATATTAAGTTATATTCACCTAGAAGTTAACTCTCTTTCTATCGCGTAACTCAGATCTTCTGACTAAGTTACACTCACTGAATTCAACAAGTCGAGCCCGCTGCGTACATCATTCCAAAATGCGGAGACCATCTGCATGGTTTAGTGTGATGTAATGGTTAATGGAAGAAATAAATCTATACTATCCATACTAATATTATACATTTGAAAGTAACTCTGTCTGTCTGTCTGTATGTTACCATTTCATTTGTCACAGAAACCGCATCCGCCAATACCCAGCACTGATCAACTCGACCACCACGAACTGGTTCCTGGAGTGGCCGCGAGAGGCGCTACTCGAGGTTGCCTACAAGTTCCTCATGGGAGTCGAGCTGCTGGCTTGTATCACTGGGCCCAGGGTAACGTGGACTTTATAACAGTATAAAACATCGTTTTTTGCTCTTTGTAGTTTACTAGCTACGCCGCCCCGCGGTTTCACCCGCGTAAGTCTCAATCCCGTGGGAATATAGGGATAAAAAGTATCCTATGTGCTATTCCAGGTCATCCCATGGTCCCAGGTCTACCCATGTGCCAAATTTCTGCTTCTACAGATAATGTATCATCAAAACGGAAAACATAGGGGCTTAACTACATAGTTGATATTTATTTTACTGTAAAAATCATTGCCCTAAGGTCATAAACCAGAGAGAGGCGAGAGCGCTTGTATGGAAAAGGGACCGACCCTATTTCCTCTTAAGTTAGGATTAAGATATCTAGCTTTTGCCGCGGCTTCGCTCGCGTAAATTTTGTATATTCCGGTATTCAATCAAATTCCCGATGAAGCCTATCCGTAGGCTTCATTTAAATCTGATCAGCCGTAACGGCATGAAAAGGCAGACAGATAATAAATTCAAATAGTTGTTTTTAGGGTTCCGTATCACAAAATGAAACATTGGAACCGATATAGGATGACTGCGTTGTCTGTCAAGACCTTTTTCTCAGTAACGCGTAGAGGTATTCAGTTGAAGTAGTTATCAAAAATTTAGATCTGCAGTCCCATGGAGCTGTATAAAAATTAAACAGACAGCTGTGCTGCTGGGGAGTTTGTTGCGCCACTTCTTCTTCCCAGCTAAAGCACTAGGAAGTGGTGAAGGGCGGGCGTTTTGGTGGACTGTCTTATGTAATTTTGACGTTCGAAAAGTGCTGATTCTCAGCCTAGTTTGAATAAATGACTTTTGATTTTGATTTTGAATTTCAAGCAATAAAACAATACCGCCATTTATGCCGCATATTTTGACACTCGCAAATAAATCAAGGACGTAGATAGTATTTCCAATTGACCAGCAGCATGATGTTTCGTGATGACCAAGGTTCAGTTCGAGTAAATCAGAAAATTGGTTATTCTTAGTTATAAAAGTGCTAGATGCGAGAAGCACATTACCGGTCGAAGTGGCGGCGCTTGGGGGAGGCCTATGTCCAGCAGTGGACGTCTTTCGGCCGAAATGATGATGAGGAGTTATAAAAGGCGAAAGCTTCAAGGTAACCCGCGAAATTCAAATTTTCTTACGTTTTTTTGCAATTTGCAGGTCAGTATCTAGTCTAATAATTTACAAACGTGTCAGTGGTCTCGCAACGATGAGTTTTTGACAGATTTTGTATGGCATATCTGTCAAAAACTGTTCATTGTGAGACCACTGACACGTTTGTAAATTAGTAGACTTGGCCCCCTGGTTGTATGTTGATTAAAATATTATTCGCGACCGTAACAACAGTAACTGGATTGTGGAGGTCAGATAGGCAGTCGCTCCATGGAAAATACTGGTATTCAGCTGCATCCGGTTAGACTGGAAGCCGACGCCAACATTGTTGGGAAAAAGCTAGGCAGATGATGATTTTATTTGTGCAGAATAAACAATTTTTCTTTTCTTCCAGATCCGCAGATTGGAGTCGTTGATCGAGAGTCGTGAAGACGGTCTGCGCGCGTCGGTCGCGTCCACGATGTCGCTCATCCACTCGTCCGTGGGCCGCTACAGCGTCAAGATGTGGAACGAGATGAGGCGCACCAACTACGTCACGCCCACCAACTATCTCGAGCTCGTGACGGGTTATCAGGAGTAAGTGGACATCAACCAGCCATTTTTTTTTTGCTTATAAAAGTGTCTATGCAATGGAACCAAAACTGTACAACAAATTACCTTGTCATATTAGAAATAATAAGAACTATAACGAATTCAAAAGTAATCTTTTTAAGCTACTAAATGACAAGGTATATTATTCAGTCAAGGAATATCTGGATGACAAATTATGATCAATTTTTAAATTTTATGTTTTTATCTGTAATTTTGTGTTTGCGTTTTGCAATCTTTTGACGTTATGTAGTTTTTATCTTTTCCTATTTTTCATGACATTTTCCCTCTAATAATATGACAATTGTATAATTTGACATCTTTGTGTAAATTTGACATTGTTTCATATTAATCTAATTTTGTATGCCTATCGGCGGGACATGGTTTGTACAATAGACATTTATATTTCGAAAACACCTGTAATCACCTATGTTTCACAAAATAAATAAATGAAATGAAATGAGGGTTGGAAATCGTCAAGTGACTTCTCCTGCTCTAGGTGGAGCGAAAAGGTGTGTCAGACTTTTACTGACTAAAACCGACCCGTGTTCCTTCAGTTGCCTGTTGCCAAAGTTGCCTGTTGCCAATCAATCAATCATATCCTCCTTTCCAAATATTGGTCACGATCGCCAATACCTGGCTAAGTACGCAGATATGGTGCACATGTGTCTGCGCAAACATACAGGGTGTTAGGGTAAACACCGTTATCCTTGAAACCAATGGTAAAGTGTCATTTATAGAACGTAAAATCAATGAAAAAGTATGACTCTTTTTTTATTTACGTTTTATCACTTGACTGTAGTGTTAAAATGT
Source organism: Lithophane semibrunnea (assembly GCA_947363905.1). Classification (NCBI taxonomy): domain Eukaryota; kingdom Metazoa; phylum Arthropoda; class Insecta; order Lepidoptera; family Noctuidae; genus Lithophane; species Lithophane semibrunnea. The sequence goes on from OX376185.1 coordinate 1,421,317, forward strand.
GAAATACTCTAGTGACTAGAGTATTTCACCCTTTCACCTATGCGCTAAGGCAACGAACTTGCGTCTCGACACGGGTGGGTGGCGCGGGACCTGACCGGACCAGCTGCGAGCGTGACAGTCAGTCAGCTGTTACGCTAGTGAGCATGGTGTCAATAGATACTTGTGTTTACCCTTACACCCTGTATAGTCTGTTCTAAAAGTATCTGATGATAATGTACATAAATGTATCAGAGAACGTAGTTTCCAACTTTTAGTGCCACTTACAAATCGAGTGGTTTGATTTGATTGAAAAAAAAATGCAAACTTTCTTGAGAAAATTTCCAGTAGAATATGATTCAAAATAAGGAGCTGAATGCCGGGCACTGTTAATTTGCGGAGGGCTGGCCCTTACACCCTGTATCTCCATGCGAGAAGCACAGAACCGGTCGAAGTGGCGGTGCTAGGGGGAGGCCTATGTCCAGCAGTGGACGTCTTTCAGCTGAAATGATGATGATGATATCCATTCAAATAATTAAAAATCCAAATCCAATCCAATAATATTTTTTTGTTGCTGTTATCACCAGGATGTTGAAAGCCAAACGCATAGAGGTAGCTCTGCAAGCCAACAAACTGCGGAACGGTCTGGGCAAGGTCGAGGAGACCACGACTCTGGTCGGCCAGATGTCCGAGGAGCTGGCCGAGGCTAAGGTGATGACTAACTCCTGTATATACTCCAATTGAAATAAGTCTATATATAAGTAAATAATGGCGGTATCTACATCGCCACATGCGAACTACGCATCAAAGGCCTGACGTCACACAAAAATCCTGCCGTCACATAAATCCTGCATCGCGCAATTAGAGTTTACCGCGCGATGGACATATATACCTACAAGATTCCGACATCAACCGTTGCGCAGTTGCCCGCCAGACACAACACCCGTCTGGTCGGAGGATCCTCCCTTTTCTATGGAGTATGAGTGAACTTTACACCCCATTCCTCATACCCCTAAAGATCTGTAAAAAAAGGTTTATTTAAATGTCTACATTTTTATAAACCTTTTTACAGTCCATTCAACCGATTTTGACTTATATAACGTAGGTATAAGGATGGCATTAAAAGCAAAAAAGTGGTTACAATACCAACTGTTTACTACTACTACTTTCATGCTACCAACGCAATAGAAGTCAAAATCGTTTGAATGTACTGTAAAAAAGGTTTATTTAAATGTCTAATCTTATTTCAAATGGCGTATAGTTGTTGTTAATCACGCAAATATATTTTAGTCGCAGGAATTCGTCAGGATCGTTTGATGTAATTTTGGATTTTAGTATTATTATCAAAGCTTTCTCAAAAAGTATCTCAGAAAAACTTATAAACTAACAGGAATGGGTATATCCTCCGTAAGCCCCAGACTCCACCAAAGCGGAGACGAGACGAGAGGAGAGGAGATGTGATTTAAACATAGAATTTAGTAATTCAAACAGTCGTACTCAGCTTCAGTGGATACCACTGCGCGGACATGTATCATAGTTGTACGGCGCGGACGACGTCGGCCCGGAGCGCGGCCCTGCGCACGCGCAGCTTGGGCCCGCGACCGCAGCTCGGAACTAATGAATTCTGAAATCACATCTGTTTCAAGGTCCAAGTAGGCTTATACACAGAACAATGCATCGAATACATGGGCGTGATCAACGTGCAACAGCGCAACGCGGACGAGCAGCAGCGCAGCGTCGCGGCCCGGAGCAAGAAGACCATGGAGGAGGAGGTGCAGTGCAAGAAGCTGGCCGACGCCGCGCTGCGGGACCTGGCCAGCGCCATGCCGGCGCTGGAAGAGGCTGTCAAGGTACGCAACGCGCACGCACGCTAGAGCTGATTATCTCTTGCACATTATTTCTAATTATTTTAGCTGCGATTTAGCCATTTAGCCATGAAAACGAGCATTTGGTTATTCCGCTCTCTGACTCTTGCTCTCACTATATTATGATGAATTTAAGGCAAGTCTGAGGGCCTACGCCCAGCTCTTATGACAGTATTATTTTAATTTTACTTTAGTAACCAATTTGTTTAAGGTGGGCCGTCAAATCCAAACTCATAAAATAATAATTTAAAAAAACCGGCCAAGTGCGAGTCCGACTCGCGCACGAATATCTATAAGAACGGCAAAAAATCACGTTTGTTGTATGGGAGCCCCCTTAAATATTTATTCTATCTGTTTTTTTAATATTTGTTGTTAAGGTTGATGCGCTAGGGTGGCCCGCGAAATTCAATTTTTCTTACGTTTTTTGCAATTTGCAGGTCAGTATCAGGTTGTATGTTGATCTAAATATTATTAGCGCTCGTAACAAATATGGATTTACAGAATTATAAACATTAGAATGAGCAATACAACTCTCTATGTTCATGAAAGTGCCAAATGTCATGATTTAATGAAATAGTCATTCAATGCACTTACATGAGCTTAGAGAGTTGTATTGCTGATTTTAATATTTATAATTCTGTAAATCTATATTTGTTACGAGCGCTAATAATATTTAGATCAACATACAACCTGATACTGACCTGCAAATTGCAAAAAACGTAAGAAAAATTGAATTTCGCGGGCCACACTAGCGCATTCCCCTTAAAGCGGCAACAGAAATACATCACAAGACACACAAAAATACATTATAAGACTTTATTGTTCTTTTTATTTTTAAGGTAAATAGTATATAAGTAAACTAGGTATATAAGAATAAATTAGATAATTCAATTTTGTCATTATTTCAAGACGTCTATTGTTAAATATTGTTAAGAATTTTATTGTCCTTATAATTACCACAAAGTGTGAACTCATGCCGCCTGTGATACAGGTTTATCCTAGTACAGGCATCTAACATTATAATACCTTTGTAAATTATTTCTAAGATTTTATGTTAATATTTTACCAATTTTATACTGAATAAATATATTCTATTCTATTCTATCATTTGTGAAAATTTCAACTGTCTAACTATCACGGTTCATGAGATACAGCCTGGTGACAGACGGACGGACAGCGGAGTCTTAGTAATAGGGTTCCGTTTTTCCCTTTGGGTACGGAACCCTAAAAATAAAAGAAACTTTTATAGAAATAGTTGATTGTTTTCCTAGGGAGCAAAAAACTATTTTATAGCCAAGAGTGTTTCCTTGAATAAAGGTCGGAGTGAAGAATTCTAGAGTAGAATCCCAAGAAGCAGAATCATGTACTGAATCCATGGTAACAGGTTTTACGTCGATGTCCCTGCCAGCTGTCACACCCTGTTTAGTACACTAGCCTGCGCCCCGCGGTTTCACCCGCATGAGTCTCGATCCCGTGGGAATATATCTGAATAAAAAGTCTTCTTTAAATCTCTAAAATGTGTATCATCATCTGCCTAGTCTTTTCCCAACTATGTTGGGGTCGGCTTCCAGTCTAACCGGATGCAGCTGAATACCAGTATTTTACATGGAGCGACTGCCTATCTGACCTCCACAACCCAATAACTGGGTAATACGATACCCCTTGGTTAGACTGGTTGTCAGACTTTCGTGCTTCTGACGACTCGTAACGGCTTTCAAAGATCCACAAATGACAGCCGGGACTAACGGCTTAACGTGCTTTCCGAGGCACGGAGGAGTCTCGATATATGAAAATGGTCACCCATCCACGGACCAACCCCGGCAAGCGTAGCTTAACCTGATGGATCGACATGAGTGGCAGTTATTACTTAGCCACGAGCTCCTCTAAAATGTGTATAAATATATATAATATACGTAATATAGATAAAAAGTCTTCTAGTCTTGGATACTCGGGCGCATACAAATGTCTTAAATTGACTCAAAGTTATTGATTACTAGCTTCCACCCGCGTCTTCGCCCGCGTGGTATGTCGATAAAAAGTAGCCTATGTTTCCTAGGGCTAAAAGTATCCTCATACCAACTTTCATCAAAATCAGTTGAGCCGTTTAGCCGTGAAAGCGGAACAAACAAAATCTAATCTTTTCTCTTTATTTATTAGCTGCGCCCCGCGGTTTCACCCGCATAAGTCTCGATCCCGTGGGAATATCGGGATAAAAAGTATCCTATGTCCTTCTCCAGGTCATGGTCTACAATCCATTCAGCCGTTTTAGCGTGAAACCGTAAAAACAAACAAACAAACCGAGTTACAATAGGGAATATGCATGTGATTCAAATATGGGTCAAATATTTTTTTTTATAAACTATGTTACTTCAGAATTAAGCCTCCATCAATATTTTTGAATAAAATTTCTTTTTGAGCGAGAAATTAATTTTTAAAAAGGCCCAAAAAACTGTGGGTAATTCAAATACTTGAAAAGGCTAAGGAGTGTTTGACGTTGAATTGACAGTTGCTTGTCTGTTTTCACATACTGTGACGTCACCACACCAAGCGCGCCAAATGGAGGGCGTTTAAATAGCCCGGATCGGTTGGATATTTTTAAACATTTTTTTAACTACTTTAAATTGCTTTTTTGCCGTCGAATTTTGTTTTTACTATTATTTGACGATGTAAACTATCGAATAAAAATATTAAAAAAATACATGCATATTCCCTATTGTAGTACAAATTAGAATTTGCAATGTAAGATGTTGAAAAAACATCTTTTGCGAACAATCATCATCAGCTTGCCTTTCCCCAAATATATTGGGGTCGGCTTCCAGTCTAACCGGATGCAGTTGAATACCAGTATTTTACGTGGAGTGATGACTAACCTCCACAACCCCCTGGTAATACTGGTTGTCAGACTTTTTTGTTCAGGTTGGGAAATCATCAATTGACTACTCCCGCTCTGGGCGGAGCGGGAGGGCGTGTCAGACTTTTACTGACTAAAACCCACCCGTGTTCCTCCAGTTGCCTGTTGCCAAGGGTCCCGGTATCCCTTTCGGACTTTCCCGCAACCCGATGGCCCGTTGTGGGTTTTGTAAACAGTATAAATAAACCCTTGTTTTGTTTTATTCCCACAGGCCTTAGACGCTCTTAACAAGAAGGACATCACTGAAGTGAAGTCTTACGCGAAGCCGCCACAGAAAGTGGAGATGGTGTTGGAAGCTGTACTCATACTGCTGCAGGTGCTTACTACACTTTGTACAACATACCATCACGCCTATATTGTCCAAAGGTTTAGGCAGAGGTACCTATAGTACACCCACATTTCGCCAATCATGTTTAGTAGTTATGTAAGTCAGTTCAGACCGCAACGTGAAGCGACGCGACGCTGCGCGCACTTTTTAACAAGTATCGAACTTATTTTCTTCACGAAAAGGTATAATTTCAGTGCGAGTGTTGACACGTGTCAAAGTACGCTGAGATGCGCGGCGCGTGTACCTTATTGTGTAGTAAATAAATTCGATATTGTATCGGATCATAAAAAAGTGCGCGTCGCGTCGCGTCTCCGTGTGAAGTGACCGTTAGTCCCACGTCGTAATAGGAATTATATTTTCAAATTTCATGTCGCAGCTTCACGCTAAGAAAAATGACTCAAGAACACTATAAGGGATCTCGCGCACTAGACGGCCACGACCACGACCAGTGGACGCTCCCACACGCAACCGATACGAATCGCGCACTTGGTCTAACGGCCAACTAGCCGACCAAGTGCGCGATTCTGCTATTGTGATAAATGATACTGGTCGTGGTCGTGGCCGTCTAGTACGTGAGATCCCTTAGTTTGAAAGCATTTAGTAGTGCAAAAATGGAACCATGTGGCATACGGAAACTACACTTACGAGTGTAGACTCTATATGTTACAAGATTTAGTGCATTTATAACTTTGGAAGCAATTTGTGTTTCATTTTAATTAAATTCAAAGATAAACTAAAAGGGGCGATAGACGTGCGAGCAAGTACGCGTACTTATGGCTCGGCGAGCTTACTCGCCCGTCTGTCATCGCCGCGAACCGCGAGCCGCGAGCCTATTTGACAATGAAATTTTGAGCAAGCTTCACATGTATCACAGACCGCGAGCCGAGTAAGTTCGCGAACTTTAAGACCGCGTACTTCAAGTACGCACGTCTATCAGTATTTACCTCATTTTTGGTAACAGAAAGAGCCAACCTGGATTGAAGCTAAGCGCCAGCTCGGTGACCAGTACTTCCTGGACCGACTGCGAGACTTCGACAAGGACAACATCACCGACAAGATTCTGAAGAAGATCGGCACTTATACTGCGAAGCCGGACTTCGACCCTGATATTGTGGGTACAGTGTCTGCGGCTGCGAAGTCGCTTTGTCTCTGGGTGCGAGCTATGGAGAAGTACGGCAAGATTTACAAGTAAGTCTCCATTCTTCGTTTTCGCGTGGTTAGTGACTAACCTGGGGGCCAAGTCTACTAATTTACAAACGTGTCAGTGGTCTCACAATTATCAGTTTTTGACAGATATGCCATACAAAATCTGTCACAAACTCATCATTGCGAGACCACTGACACGTTTGTAAATCAGTAGACTTGGCCCCCTGGTGTTAGAGTTTTAGAGCCGCCCATGGGCCTCTGACTTGGCTTTAAATGCTGTCGAGAAATATTTCTTAGGCATGCCGGTTTCCTCGCGATGTTTTTGAAGCAAATGATTATTATACTATACGCCGATGAATCCGAAAAGTCACAGGTGCGTGTGTTGGGTTCGAGCTCGTCCTGGCAGGGTTGCGGGTTAGTCCGGAAGGGATACCGGGACCTTGGCAACAGTCAACTGAAGGAACACGGGTGGGTTTTAGTCAGTAAAAGTCTGACACCTACCGCTCCGCCTATAGCGGGAGAAGTCATTGGATGATTACACAACCTCAAAAAAAAAAGCAGCATCTAAGCAGTGCATACTTTGCAGTCTTCGGTCACACCACCAGGCTATCACTGCTACAATCGAGCAGTGTCCTTGGGAACGAACTAAATTTGAGTCATAGCTTTCATTGAATTGCTTGTTTTTCGGGTTCTTTACCCAAAGGGTAAAACGGGACCCTATTACTAAGGCTCCGCAGTCCGTCCGTCTGTCACCAGGCTGTATCTCATGAACCGTGATAGTTAGCCATTTCTGTTGCCGCTATAACAACAAATACTTAAAAACAATAAAATAAATATATAAGGGGGCTCCACAGCCTGGTGACAGACGGACAGACAGACAGCGAAGTCTTAGTAATGGGTCACGTTTTACTCTTTGGGTACGGAACCCTAAAAAACAAACTATGTAAATATTGACTTCGCTACAATTTTATTATCAGTATAGATTACTGTAAAATTTCATCAAAATCCGTTCAGTAGTTTTTGCGTAAGAGAGTAACAAATCATACATCCACCCTGAAAAACTTTTACGGTTATAATAGTGTTATGATTTTACCGCCCGGCTGTGTCGAATTCTGCCGACCCGAATAAGTAGCACCTTTTACATGCGTTTCCGAACCATATCCAATAAATAACTTCCTCCCAACCAGGATAGTAAAACCGAAGAAGGAACGTCTGGAAGAAGCCCTGGAATCCCTGCGCATGAAGCAGCAGATCTTAGCAGAAGCGCGCGCGAAGTTGCGAGAACTCAGCGAGATGATAGCGCGCTTACAGGCGGAGTATGATGAGAAACTGGCGCAGAAGAATGAACTGGAACGGAAGTCCATGATGCTGCAGCTTAAGTTGGAGAGAGCTGAGGCTTTGATCACTGGATTGGCTGGTAAGTTTCTATATTCTATATCAAATCAAATCAAATCATTTATTCCTTTGCAAACATGGGTAAATTTGACCATAGGTGTTGTCATAGAGTAAGTTCTCCATGTTTTGCCGTCACATGGGCATGCAAATCTTATTCAATTAAATATCATTTTAAAATAACACTAGAAATATCAATAAATCCATTTTACAAATTTTACAACATTTGAATTACAATAAAACTCCACTTCGTCATAGTTGTGTATGTATTTATTTCGATATATATTTATGAAGTAGGTAGTTTATATTATGTATGTAGTATTTATATTTGTTTGTAAGTGTATGATCATATTATTATTATTTGTTCTAGTTTATTAAGTGAATTGTGTTGATTTTATGTATTTTACTTTCTCTTGAATTTTACACACGGTGTCTACATCTCTTATCTACTTTTCTATCGCAGGTGTGCTGGAAGAGATTTCTTTAGAAATAAGCATCACCTTTGTACGTTTTTTTCTGTTCTTTTCTTCTTGTCTGTTTATTATGTGTGTACATAAATAGTTAAATAAATAAATAAATAAAATAGAAAATGTCTAAATAAATATTAAATCAAATGTCATTGGCTACAATAATAACTATGTCAAATGTATACAATATAAGAATGTCAATTTAAAGTAAAATAGGAACACAATTAATTTATCAAAAAATGTCAATACAATTAAACTATAATTGGGTGGTCTCGGCGTTCGCAAAATTTCAAGTATAAGTTTACCGGCCTTCCTCTCCTCAGTCCACAGTACCGATAAATTAACCAGGAACATTTTATCTTCCTCACTGGCTGATTTTGAGGTACCGTGTTTGGCTGATGCGTTGAACGCTTGGAAAATGGCTTGTCCCAATACGGATTTGCCCGACAACCCGTCCTCCCAGAGACGGTGGGACGTGCCGCTCTGCAGTATTATACGGAATACCCTGATAAACACATCACCTAATATTGTTGAGCGTGCCCGTCTGCTGGCTGTGGGAGAATGGGAGTCGGGCTTATGGCTTCAGGCGCTCCCGTCATCCACCATAGGTACTATGATGGATGACTCATCGTTTCGGCTCGCTACATGTCTCCGCTTAGGCGCACCTTGTGTTGCTCCGCATCGGTGCCACTGCGGCGAAGCTGTCGACAGTCTCGGGCACCATGGCCTGTCCTGCTACAGGAGTGCAGGCCGCATAGCACGGCATGCCAGCATCAACGATATTATTCGTCGAGCCCTTGTCATCGCCGGCGTACCAGCGGTATTAGAACCAAACGGCTTGGTACGTGACGATGGGAAGAGACCAGATGGCATGACGTTGCTGCCTTGGAAGGTAGGTAGGCCTCTGGTGTGGGACGCAACGTGTGTCGACACCCTTGCGCCATCCCATGTTCCTAGCACGGCGGGCTGTGCTGGCGCCGCTGCTGCGGCTGCTGAGACCCTCAAGCGGCGCAAATACTGTAACCTTGTGGGCAACTACAGTTTTGAGCCGTTTGGGGTCGAAACGCTCGGGTCATGGGGCCCGAGTGCGCGTCTCCTTTTTAAGGAAATTTCTCACCGACTGGTCGATACTTCACGTGACCAGAGGGCTGGCTTGTTCTTTGGCCAAAGAATTAGCATTGCCATTCAACGTGGCAATGCTGCCAGTCTTCTGGGCACGTTTCCGGATGACAGCGATGCGGACGAATACTTCGACGCCTGACGCCCCTTTGCTTTTATATCTATTAGTAAGTCCTTTTAGTTTTAGTTTTTTTTTTTTTTTACTTTAAATCAAATTGAATAAAGATGATATGTGGAAATTAATAAAAACCCATATTAATCTTCAAAAAAAAAAAACTATAATTTTATTCATCATAAATTTTTATATACAATCTAACACTAAAATTATATACAAAGCGAAATAAAAATTATTATACAAAGGAATGGCTCATAGGGCGTCAAAAAATTCTTCCGCATCGCTGTCAGTGGGAAAAGTGCCCAAAAGGCTGGCAGCATTGCCACGTTGGATGGCAATTCTGCCATTATAATTTTAATTATTATTTAAAAATTGCATGTCTAGATAAATAAACTGTAAACAAGATGGGTACCAGGAAGTCATTTAATATTGCAATACCATCGATACTTAGGTCCCACAATTTTTTTCCGATGTGAACTCCGAGATATTATAATACGATTTACTTATGAGAAAGTTTTTTAAATGTTTTATATCCTCTTCATCATGGAGTATGATGAGAAGCTGGCGGAGAAGAATGACCAAAATCAAAAATCAAAATATTTTATTTCACATAAGCCTACATGGGCACTTATGAAACGTCAGAAGCTAGGTGCACGGTTCCAATTGGTCGTTTCAAGAAACTCCATGGTTACTCTTTTAACAATAATTGGCTTGGCTGTTACAATATTTTCGAATTACAGTGTTATTCGGTATGGGAGGACAATGTAGGCCTTTCAACAAGTAACAGGTAAGTTCTTAACAAAATAGATAATGTTCGTTCGTTCTCACATTCACATATTAGAAAAGAATCTATACAAAAGATAAATAAGATAATGAAAATAAATGCCTATTCAAACCATTATTGCCATTATAACTGTAATAAATCTAAACAATTATCTTGTCCACAAAAGCCACTAATAAAGACCTGGAACAAAAGTCCAGGTTGGAAGTCCAGGCTCAAAAAGATGTCAGCAGAACTGAAGAGGTCCGCTAGGGCCGATGCCTGCTGGGGAGCGGGGAAGTCCGAAAGGGATACCGTGGCTTCTGGCAACTTAGAGGCAGCTGAAGGAACACGGGTGGGTTTTAGTCAGAGTCTGCCACGCCCTCCCGCTCCGCCCAGAGCGGGAGAAGTTATTTGATAATTTCCCACCCCAAAAAAAAAAGAGTCTGATGATGAAGCCGGTAGGGGCCATGGGAAAACCTCAATCAAACATGATGAACATCATTTTGTTTCGATTCATTGGTTAAGTATTGACAAGGGTCTGATTATAGAGCTGGAAGGTGGCCTCAGGAACTCCTCAACCTTACAAGGGTGACCTGTAGTGTTGGGCTCGTTGGACTTGTGAAGGTGATAGAACAGATATTAAAGAACTTTCTAATGCTAAAAAGTACGAAATAAAATACAGGTATGTACAGCAAACGAACATAGAACCAGAACAAGAGCTAGAGTATTCTCTTGTTGATATTCTTGACATTTTAGTATGGAGAAACCACCGAAGGAATGTTCTGTCTCTGTTTACACAAAAAGAATTTGGTAGAGACTCGCAGGTTGTTTCAAGAAGGCCAAAACCCTTAAGATTCTTTATTGCTCTTTTGTGAGAAGTCATCTTGAATATGCGTCACAAATTTGGAACCCGTGTTATGGCAAATACATTGATCGTATTGAGAATATACAAAAAAGATTTATGCGTTTTATATGTTTTCGGTTGCGTATACCATACCATTCTGATGATTACATTAATCTCTGCAAGAAATTTCACCTACAGCCACTTATAAACCGTCGTCGACTAGCGGATTGCACTTTTCTTCTCAAAATTATATCTAATGAGATTGATTGTCCTGACCTCCTGCATAAACTGCGTTTCAATGTCCCTCAGAGATCAGTTAGATTTAATCCACCTATCTCCATTCCATTTTCCTCTTCTAACTACAGGCAAAACTCATACATGGTGCGAGCGAGTAAGGACTTTAATATTCTTTGTAAAGAGTTTTCATTTGACCCATTTACCACCAAATCCCATTCTGCACGCAATCGGCTGAACGCTGACTTTTTTAAAACTGCTTAGTGCTTATTGTACCTTACATTTATATATATATAATATGTATATATATTATATTCTTTTCTATCGTGCTTGTTAGTGATCCTAAGATTTCTATTACTTTTTCAGTTTTTACCCGTGAGAACCTGTAATTGGCTCTGTGTTTCTTATAAAATTGTTATCCATTATTTATAGCTGTTGGTTCTCCTATAAATAAATAAATAAATAGAGTGGGGGTAGAATGTGCATTCGCTCGCTTGGTCTAAATCGATCTTGAGATGTAGCATACATTTGAAAATTTGCATTCATTCATTTCAATTTTACGAATGTTTTTCGTTATAAAACTTTACAAGTTATTGCGTTTGCGTTAAGATCGTTTTCACCTAAAGCAGTAATAAAGATTGGAGATTATGAAAGCACACTCAGTTAGGAATGTGATCGGATTTACGAATTTTGTCGATGCTTAAAAACTAGCTTTAATTCAAATACCGTATTACAGTAATATTTCTAACAATTAAAACAAAACGCTTTACAATTTCTTCTGTAACGACCAGGTGAGAAGGAACGCTGGGAGCTGACAGTGGAGCGCTTGGACAAGGAGTTCGAGAACCTGCCGGGCGACTGCCTCATAGCCACTGGCTTCGTGGCCTACCTCGGGCCCTTCGTGTCCGAGTACCGCGAGAGTCTCATGTCCGACTGGTTCATGGAGGTAACACCACTACAGCGTCTTGTGACCGACGCGTGACTTTGTTCCGATTTGCCTTAAGAGCGCACCCTACCTCAGATTTTATCCCGCTCGCACCATACTACTCGCGACCTGAGTGAGAACGAGACGGAGTGGGGCGCTAGCGGCTCTAAAGCGTCGAAAAGTTTAGGTAATTGCTTTTTACGTTGAAAATAATGGTAATTAAAAAAAATGACACACATAGACCTGCTTTATAGTTAGTTCAGTTATCATGCAAAGTTTCATGATCTAATTTGAAGTTTTTTTTGAATACCTACGGTTTAAAATTCTGTGCAGAGGTAACTTTGTATTTTTTTTCTATTGAGAAAATTTTATGTAATCGTGTTTTCGCCTCACATAAGACCTAGCATTAATCCTCAACTTTAACATAATAATATATTTATTTCAAAATTAATGCTGCAGTATTTTTGGCATAACAGAGGATCATGCTAAGCAATTTGTGATTGGGTGCGCCCTAAAGCCGCTGACTACAGGCAAACGGTAAAAGTAGGCTAGACTTAAACAAAACAATTGCCAAATATATTTATTTTGTGCGAGCAGACAAAACATATGTATGTTAATCTTAAACATATTTCTCAGAACTTGGTGGTTACCAAAACACGTTTTGAAAATAAAAACTCGATACAAATTAACGGTAAACTAACTACATAATTAATTTGTAGAATTGTAGAAATATTAGTCTGTGTCAGGCACTGATTAATTTGACAGGACTAAACTAAAATTTATCTTCTGTCCTTATCTTGATGAAATAGAAAGAAAAAGATGCACTGAACTTAAATTTGGTTTAGTTTGTGAACAACAGAATCGGCACCATTGTCCACTAGACTCGCGACAGTCTAAGAAGTCCCTTTTGACAGCTATACAAATGCCTTGTGTAGCGATGAAAAATAAAATTGGTTTCTCATAAACTGATTCTCGAGACATATCGATTGAACATACTTAAAGAGTTTGTAATCGAAGACTTATCTACATTGCTTAAAACTGATTCTCAAGGCTTAACGTTTTATTATAAGTATGAGAACGAAACGTCAAAACGGACTTCTTAGATTGTCGCGAGTCTAGCAAGCTTAAATCTATTTAACCGAACCCAACACCCCACGTTCTACAATCAATTACTTGGAACTTCTTCTAACCTGTTGCTAGTACTAACCTGGTGTCAGAGTTTTAAAGCCGCCCAAGGGCCTCTGACTTGGCTTCACATGCCGTCGAGAAATATCTCTCAGACATGTTTAACTTTTCTCACGATGTTTTCCTTCACCGTTTTTGAAGCAAGTGATAATTATACCACAGATATTATAATACTACGTACAGATACCCAATCCCATACAAAGAAATGACACCACCCTAAGTCTGGCTATGGAGCTGGCTATTTTTCTTCCTCCATTTTTTTAACAGATGGCAGCATCAGTGACTCACTAATTGCCAGAGACTGTAGTTTTACAACGCCATCTAGGAGTCTTTTCTTCCTTTTTTACGTTTTTTCTTCCTAGGTGTTCAATTTTTATATTTTTACGTAAAGTACTAGATTTAAAATAGATGTTCTTTGATTTTCCTTAATGAAACGACTTAAACGCAAGTTTAAAGTGACCCTGTCATCACTTGAGTAAAACGCCATCTATTGCAAAGAGCTCTCGACAAAATGATTAACAGATGGCTACTTTATCATTCTAAGGGTTCGAATTAAAGTAAACGGCTTAATTTAAGTTTTTTGTTGAAAATACGAGATTTATGAGTGTAAATACATGAATCAGCAAAACATCTTTGTTTACAAAGATGTTTTGATTTTTACTAATATTACCTCAGCCAAAATTTGCCGTATAACGCTTTTTAGTGATTGTTAATTTCATAACTTGTTACTTATGCTGCCATCTATGATTTTTTTTCAATACTAATTATTATTTGTTCGAGTTGAGACCCCATGATTATACAATACGCACATGAATCCGAAAAGTCAGAGTTGTGGCTTGGGTTTGAATTCAAGACCTATGACTTGGCAGTCTGACGGTCACATCACTATGCTATCACTGCTACTACTTGTAACTGAACTTAGATCTAATTATTAATTCACTACATACACCGTAGGTATGCAACGAAAATCTACCCGTGACGTTGGACTTAAGCATGCAAAAGTTTTTACTAGATGATGCCACGCTGAGAGATTGGAACTACATGGGATTACCCGGTTAGCCATTGATTACTCAACGTAATAATTATAACGGTAGAGGTATATCAAACTGCCTAAACATTTCCTAGTTAATTGATTCAGGCGTGACTTTGCGGAAATCCTTTATTAAATACAACCGAGCGCTGGACGCAGAGACCAGCCCCAGCGCTCGGTGTGGCAACACGTCGTGTACTGGTTTGCGACTGGTCAATCGTCATACTGAGGATGCCTCGTTGAGAGGTGAAACACGTGTCGATTTCTTACAGGGTTATTTATGACTCTTAAGGAATAGTTAAGCGGAATAGGTTACTAAATATATCAACGTCTATTGTATTTTAACCATTTCTTAACTAAGTTGGGGTCGGCTTCCAGTCTAACCGAATGCAGCTGAATACCAGTATTTTACATGGAGCGACTGCCTATCTGATTTCCACAACCCAGTTACTGGGGAACATGATATATTGTTAAGACTGGTTGTATAGCGGACCAGGACCAGCGGCATAGCGTGCTTTCTGAAGCACGAAGGGATCTCGGTATGTTAAGATGGTCACCTTTCCATCAACTGACCGCAGCAAGCGTAGCTTAACCTGATTACAACTGGCGAAATTTGGGTGTACTATTGGTAGACCTCTGCCTAACCCTTCAAGGAATACAGGCGTGATGTTATGTTATGTTACTAATTTCTTTTAGTGGGAATAAAATAAGAATTTAACCGAAACAGGGTTAGTTTAGACTTTCATCTGATGCCTTTAGAACATACTATACAGCGTGCTGCTTTAATGGTGACATAAATTTAACACACGTATATGTCTTCGCGTATTCGTTTTATGAATTCATCAAACGTTATTATTTATCGATTTATTTACAATTTTCTAAATTATCATCTTGGAGCAACCTGTACTTAAAAAACTGAAGTGCATAAGTCATTTGCCGGGGTCACGGATCATAAGTAGGCGAATTGAAGGAATGCCGCGCAATTTCTTAGAAATTATGCCATCAAAGGATCGGACCGATAGAACGTTAGCCAGCTGGTAGATAGCTTTAAGAATGAATCTTTTACACAGAGTGATCTCAATGTTGGTTATGTTTTTATTATTTAGTTTGAAAATTGTTTTTTTTTTCAATTTACCAATTATTTTATTTTATTATATTTTTTAAGATTACTGGCCACTAGCGCTACCCGTGTGTTAAATTAATGTCGCCATTGTAGCGGCACGTTGGAGTTGTTTTCGGTGTCGACAGAGCTTTATGAATAGTTGTGTTGTAGACGACAGCTTCAGTGCGGAGAACGGCATCATAGTGGTGCGCGCCACGCGCTGGCCGCTGGCCGTGGACCCGCAGGGCCAGGCGCTCATCTGGATCTCGCACCTGGAGGAGACCAACGGGATACAGGTGCTATTACAGGAGTTTCATCACCATTCATCATTTTAACCGAAAGACGTCCACTGCTGGACTTGGGGATTGGCTGGCTGGACCCAAGACTCCAGCGAATTCCTGGGGCCTTCGCAAGGTCAAAGTAGTATAGTAGTATATATATATATACATATACTTCATGTTTCGTCAGTCGTCGGATTTTTATCTGTTGACCTATGCACTTGGTACTAAAATAGAATCTTATTATTATAACACTTTACTTACTTTAATATTTATTTAAATAAAACTATTAATTATAGCGGGGTGCCGGCGTCATTCATTCGTGAAGTTGTACTGAATTTCGTGGGAAAACTTTTATTCTTGCATTATACGCAACCAATTATTTCTTACTCTTTTAGCTTTGATCTTTTACTCAGTAGGTTCAATCCCAATGTATGAGAGTAGTTATAGTAGTACTTATATGGATCTGCACATAACTAGGTATTAAACACTCGTGTGATTCTATTAAAAACCTCGCCCACATTCGTGTTTTAATACCCCTATGCAACAGTTTCATAGAATCATAATCATTACCCAACTGCCCTGCTCTACTCCGAGTCAAAGGTCCTAACGGTGCGACAACTGTTCATTCTGCATGCTGTTCTACACCGTCATTCTTTGCTTCCTCTGGACAACAAAATTTTAGGGAAACGCAAAGGTCATCCAGTTTGTAAATCTACTCAATGTCGTACTTCATTCCGAGGCCGGCAGTTCGGTGTCCTCAGTGCTAGAATATATAATAAAATCCATTGTCTTCTCGATATATATCCTCTCACCAGAAGTAAATTGAAAACCAAACTTACCAATTGGCTGCAGGAGTTGTCTTACGATAGCACCGAACGTGTCCTTATAGTTAACTCGTAGTCCTTCAAGTCATTTATAGTATACCTTTCTTTAATCTGTTCCCTATAAAATGCCATTGGCGCGTGCACCTATTTTATACCACACACACACAAAGCATAAATACACTATCACACACACATACTGCACACACACCCCTCATTTTACTTACTTACCACAACACTGTACTTGCCACAACTAACTGTATATTGCTTTAGTACGTCCTGACATTGTTACTCGGGGTGGGGACCTGGTGTCCTATAACACAGGTTATTAGCCTAGCTTAGGCACCAGTCTCCCACAATATTTGTAGTATATTTTATTATAATTACTAAACAATATCTTCATGTTATCTCTAAATATTGTGGTGAGAAATAAATGATTTATTTATTTATTATTAGAATCATGTTACGGGTATAGGGGTTATAGCTAACAAAAAATACCAAAAATAATTGTCTCCAGATTTGCGACTTCGGCCAGCCGAACTATTTAAAGATAATGGAGACTTGCCTCTCAACGGGCAAGCCCATCATTGTCCAGAATGTGGGCGAGATCCTGGACCCGTCCATCGCGCCCATTCTGGACAAGGCCATCGTGACCATCGGCACTTCCAAGGTCATCAAGTTTAACGACAAGATGGTTTCCTACCATCCTAACTTCCGTCTTTATTTGACGACTAAGCTTGGTGAGTTTATAACAGTATATTATATTTTTTTCTTTGCTTGGAAATTCGAGCATTAGTTTGACAACCTTCTTCGAGATAAATCGAAATTGCTGTACTGGTCAAAAACAAGTGACGATGCGGCCAGCAAAGTAATTCGTCGTCATTGATTCTGGAATTTTTATTTAATTTCCTCAGATTTTCGTAACTAGTTATTTTTCAAATTCTTTCGGTGATTCAACATGGTGGTTTAATCGAAGTATTACAGTTATTTGCGAAACGAAAATATAAATGGTTACTTAAGTAATACATTACATTACGTTACGTTAGCTTTAAGGTATTTGGAACGAATCAGTTTTTGTAGCTACAACTAGTTACAGGACAGTACATATTACGTGCGAAGAAACGACATGCGCTCGCAACGTACTTTTTTCTTGATTCTCGCTTTCATTCGATCACTGCATTGTAATGTAAATAGTTACAAAAATCACGTGTTTATGTGTGATTCGAAACAAGTTATTCGGTTACATGCCCTGTAGCCAGTTATTGTAACTAGTGACGTGAAATAACGCCCATACCTACTATACAAGCCTTGGCCTTAATGATGGGACTCACGTATAATGTGTGCCTCAGCTTCGCCTCGGCTCACATTTTCACGATCGTCCATCAATCCTCTTATTGCTGGCTGCGACAGTAATGTACTATTTAGTCTTTTAGAACTCGTTAAAAAGTTTTAGCGCTGTATACAGTACAAAATTGCTTGCAAGAGTGCATGGCACTGACCCTGCGTCCTAACCGAAAACGACTATCGCGCGAATACGCGATTACAGGGTCGTTTAGCTGAATAATGACGAAGATACGCGACTTGATTGATAGCACGAGTATGTCATGTTCAGATAGAGCGCAACGATCGCGTATTCGTGTGACGATCGCTATTGGCTGGGACTGGGCCTTAAGATAAAAAATAGGGTCAGTCTTTTCTCCATACAAAAAGTCATAAATTCGAGGTTCGGCTCTCATCTATTTCCTCCTCCAATATTGGACCAATTTGAAAGATATTTTATAAATTGAATAAGAAGGATATTTACTGTGCCCCTATTTTTTTTCGTGAAAAGTTGTCATATTTGTACAATAGGCCTCTGATGACAGCGGTCTAAACAGGCAATTTTGAGCATTTTCTCAGGGTTCTAGTGCTTCTAGAGATAACGTATCATCAAAACGGAAAACATGGGGCATAGAACTAGTTGATATTTATTTTACTATAAAAATCATTGCTCTAAGGTCATAAACCAGAGAGAAAACAGGCGAGAGCGTTTGTATGGAGACGGGACCGACATTATTTCCTCTTTAAGTGCTGTGCTAAGATTAACATGTATTTTCCCGCCAGGCAACCCAACCTACACACCAGAAACCCTAACAAAGACGACGATGGTGAACTTCGCGGTGAAGGAGCAGGGGCTCACGTCGCAGCTGCTGGGCATCGTGGTGCGCAAGGAGCGGCCGCAGCTCGAGCAGATGAAGGACACGCTCGTGCTCTCCATAGCGCACAACAAGAAAGTGCTGGTGAGTATACTATTATATTATATCATCGTGGTGCGCAAGGAGCGGCCGCAGCTCGAGCAGATGAAGGACACGCTCGTGCTCTCCATAGCGCACAACAAGAAAGTGCTGGTGAGTATACTATTATATTATATCATCGTGGTGCGCAAGGAGCGGCCGCAGCTCGAGCAGATGAAGGACACGCTCGTGCTCTCCATAGCGCACAACAAGAAAGTGCTGGTGAGTATACTATTATATTATATCATCGTGGTGCGCAAGGAGCGGCCGCAGCTCGAGCAGATGAAGGACACGCTCGTGCTCTCCATAGCGCACAACAAGAAAGTGCTGGTGAGTATACTATTATATTATATCATCGTGGTGCGCAAGGAGCGGCCGCAGCTCGAGCAGATGAAGGACACGCTCGTGCTCTCCATAGCGCACAACAAGAAAGTGCTGGTGAGTATACTATTATATTATATCATCGTGGTGCGCAAGGAGCGGCCGCAGCTCGAGCAGATGAAGGACACGCTCGTGCTCTCCATAGCGCACAACAAGAAAGTGCTGGTGAGTATACTATTATATTATATCATCGTGGTGCGCAAGGAGCGGCCGCAGCTCGAGCAGATGAAGGACACGCTCGTGCTCTCCATAGCGCACAACAAGAAAGTGCTGGTGAGTATACTATTATATTATATCATCGTGGTGCGCAAGGAGCGGCCGCAGCTCGAGCAGATGAAGGACACGCTCGTGCTCTTCATAGCGCACAACAAGAAAGTGCTGGTGAGTATACTATTATATTATATCATCGTGGTGCGCAAGGAGCGGCCGCAGCTCGAGCAGATGAAGGACACGCTCGTGCTCTCCATAGCGCACAACAAGAAAGTGCTGGTGAGTATACTATTATATTATATCATCGTGGTGCGCAAGGAGCGGCCGCAGCTCGAGCAGATGAAGGACACGCTCGTGCTCTCCATAGCGCACAACAAGAAAGTGCTGGTGAGTATACTATTATATTATATCATCGTGGTGCGCAAGGAGCGGCCGCAGCTCGAGCAGATGAAGGACACGCTCGTGCTCTCCATAGCGCACAACAAGAAAGTGCTGGTGAGTATACTATTATATTATATCATCGTGGTGCGCAAGGAGCGGCCGCAGCTCGAGCAGATGAAGGACACGCTCGTGCTCTCCATAGCGCACAACAAGAAAGTGCTGGTGAGTATACTATTATATTCTATAATCATTACTCAATAATCAGAATATTATGTTTCACATAAAAAATTATATAGAGTTAAACAAAACGGACCTTACAGCCTTCTAATTACAAGCCGTTCCTCACCAGATGGACCTCGAAAACGACCTCCTCCGCATTATGTACGAGTCTCAAGTTCCTCTCCTGGAGAACGAGGAGTTGTTCGTGACACTGCAGACCTCGCAGCGCACCTCCTTGGATGTCAAGGAGGCCCTCATCACCTCGCAGGTTACGGAGAAGGAGATCGACACTGCGAGAGCGGTGAGTTGACCTTGGCCGTATTATAACCCTCCATTAGTACAACTCAAAATAGGGCGGGGAATGAGAGGTCCGGCAAAATTTCACCAAAATACAAGGTGTTTTTTTTTTATATTCCATAACTCTACGGTATTAATGAGACCATTTCAAAGAATTAACTGGCATATAAATTATTTTTCAATTTGTTTTTGACGTGACAACGTCTAATAAATCGATGTACGGTGGCTGCACGCACGAAAAAGGATGACTCATTGTCCCGTTACGCTCATTGTAACGTTATGGTGCGATTCCACCAAAATAGTGTGCAGCACATTTGCTTGCAAACATTTTGTGCAAAACTCCAACAGTGCAGGTACTAAGCTGGTGTCGCATTTGGCTTCCGTCTCCACTGGTAAGGCTGTGCGTAACTTTTGTAAGCGCACAGTTCAGCACACTTGTGCGCGAACATGTTCACTGAGCAGAGTTTCTCTGCTGCTTATCGGAGCGAGAGCGCTACACGAGCGAGCGAAAGGCACTTGTTATGATGTTGTCACGTTAAACTATCGTCCGTAAACCGACTTTACAGACAGCCAATTTTTTTTTAAAGATCTTATCATTAGACTCTAGATGTATTTAAATTTCATTGATAAGTACGAGTAAATAATAACGTCATTTTTTTATGGATAAGAAAAGTCAGAATTAAATTTTTTTTTTTTTTTGCAACAACTTTTGAAACCTGCTGTTCCATACATTATGTTGACTTATGTGTAGATAATATTTAATTATCTTTTACAATGCATGTGCTCGAAAAAAGCGGCCAAATTGTGTGGAAAGTGCCACTTTTTCGCACTAGTGCTTTTTACTTTTCAGTTTTTTTTTTTTTAATTTTATCTCCCTCGTCAACTTGATGTTGTTTTTGTTTTAAATCCTACGTGATTAAGGACGAGGGCGGGAGGAGGCGCGTGTGCGGGCGAGCCCCGGCAGGAACCTAGTTCCTTAGCAATAAAACTTAATACTTCATTAAACGCGTTGTTAAGTACCTATTGTAGATTTTGATTTTGATGAATACAATATTAATTTTTCAATATATTTTTTATTATTTTGAAATGACCATGTTAGGTAGCGACCCGTCCGATCTAGGTTAATTCCTCGCACAATGCATAGTAAAACGTTGTATGATGATTGATACACGTGCGTAAGATGATTTCCGACTCGCGTCGGCTGATACACTCGCTCGTGAATCAAAATGCCACTCGTCGAAAATCACCTTCTGCTGCACGTGTTTTTGAAAACTTATTTTTCTTTATAAGAAAACTATTTTTATTTTCTACCTAATCCTAACCTTACAATAACCCTTTTTACAAGCTTTATATTAGCTTGCTCTGTTCGTATGTGTTTCCGGTTACTCCTTTTGTCATAAATTTTTCAAGCACTTCCTGGCGTCCGATTGAGCTGAAACTTGGCATACTTATACAACTACCGAGACATTTTGAAAAAATGATACCATGGAGCTGGTCTGATGATGGAGCCGGAAGTTAGGCATAGGAACTCCTCAATCAAACAAGATAGCACCATCGTGTTTGGACTCATTGGTTATGTATTCAAGTGCTTTGACACTAGGTGGCGTTCAAGGTCTGATGATGGAGCCGAAAGGTGGCCCTGGGAAAACCCTTTTTAGTTCATTAAAAGCTTGTTTTAAAAAAGGTTTTTACTTATATTTTATTAAGAAATCTTTTTTTTTTAATGCTGCAGTAAAAATTCAATACTTATACCTTATTTCCAGGTTATTTCAATTACAACTTTTATAATATAACTTATTTCTGTATTCGTCAGGGCTACGTGCCAACAGCGGTGCGTGCTTCAGTGTTGTTCTTCGCGCTCAACGACCTGTCGCGCATAGACCCGATGTACCAGTTCTCACTGGACGCCTACATCGACCTGTTCACGTACTCTATAGACCGCAGTCCGAAGGCGGTCGAGCTTGAAGACAGGATCAATAATCTTAATGAGTTCCATACTTATGCTGTTTACAAGTTAGTATCTTTTTTTTGTGGGTGTGAAATCAAATGACCTCCCGCTCTGGGCGGAGCGGGAGGGCGTGTCAGACTTTTACTGACTAAAACCCACACGTGTTCCTTCAGTTGCCCCGGCCCCGGTATCTCTTTCGGACTTTCCCGCAACCCTGGCAGGGGAAATAGTTCCCCTGAAGATGAATAATAACATTTATAGGAATGATATAATGTTATTATTTATAGAAACACCTGCCGAGCCCTATTCGAGCGACACAAGCTACTGCTGTCATTCCACATCGTGTCCCGCATCCTGTTCCAAGCCGGCAAGATGAACTTGGGAGAGTACCTCTTCCTGCTGAAGGGCGGAGTGGTACTGGACCGGTCTGAGCAGCCGGACAATCCTACCAGTAAGATTTATTTTAAAACTGGCGACCAAGGCATGCTTCATATCGAACATGATGTCCAAAGAAACATCGATTTATCTCCCGGTGGGATTTCCCATTGAAAATAACAAATTTCCCAGAAGTTACGAACTTCCATACAAAGTTTCATCCCCTATTAGTAGAGGATCCGCAGAGGAACGATCTTACGAAAAGTATTTTATACGAGTATCAAAGGAGATCATTCACCGTCCATACATTTTTGGGCTAAAGAGGTGAAAGTCAAGTCGGCCAAACAAAAAAAAAGCTATATTACGAAAGAGTACGTTTTTCCTACTACAAGCTATTACTTTAATTAGATTCCTTTTATTATTTTAACTACAAAATATACTGAAAACAGTATTTTTCAAAATCGTATAACAGCTCAGGGAATTGCCGTACAGGTTTGGCCCAATAGTGAAAAGTGAAGAGAATAACATGTTCTAACGGAATATCTTTCATCTTTTTTTTTTTTTTTTTATTTGGCCCATAATTTAGCCCCAAATGAATGATCTCCTTTAGAAGGTATGTTAAAAATACACCGCAAATGGGTTGGCAAAAAAAAACCTGACCAGATTATGATTAATTTAAAATTAACTTTTTTTTAAACATTGCATGATAAAAGTAAAGTAAAGTTTATTAATCAAAAAGTAACAATACAATTTAGCCAAATTCGATGAGCCACAAACTAAGCGTCACTTGTATCTTGTGGCCCGAAGATATTACATCAATTGAAAGAGCTTTTCATGGATAATCTTTGTTACTAACTCGAATTTTGCCAATTGTTAGTCAATTCAGAGTTAATAACCTAGATAGGTGACTACTTGGCCACCTAAGTTTAGGAATATTTTTGGCACCCAATAGTCATAAGTAAACACGATTCCATGAACAGATTCTTCTAAAGAGAATAAAATAAACCAATGTTACCTCCAAACCGAACAATAAACCGCTGGTATTAAAAAAATACTTTAAAATCGTCGTCCAGTCGTTATGCATTTAAGCGGAAACTGCGGAGTTTTTTTTCAAAATAAATAGAGTAGAGTCATGTCATCACCTCTCTCCCTTGAATTTGTATGTTTTATATATATATATAGTATTTATTATAGTAAATATGTATGTAAGTATATGTATCATAAGTTTATAGCTTATTTATGTACTGTAAACCTGTTTTATCTTTATTGCAATACGATATACTATATATTTTTTTCTCTTTGTTCCTCTCAATTAGAGCACCTGCCATCTAATCTCTTCACCACCCTTGGTTGACTGGTAGAGAATGCCTCAGGCATTAAGTCCGCCTTTGTACCTTTTTTGTGCGAAAAGTTTAAATAAATAAATAAATAAAATACATCATGAATAACTGAACTTACTATAAAGTAGATACTATGGGCCTTACCACAAAAACATAGACACTTCGCACGCTTAATCATATACTGACACAACTGAAAAAAGACGTTTTTCGAGAAATCGCAAAAAACGATTTAGCAAACCTGACTTGCCTTACAAAATGGCTTATTACTCAAAGAAAATAGCTTTATATAATGAAATAATGTATTGTAGGAATAGTTGATAAAGTGAGTATTGTATTTGAATATAATTTTTAAGAAATTTAGATATTTTTACTATAAATTAATCGGTTAAAAAAATTGTTCCTCAAGATGCGTCAGTTTAATATAAAAGTTTTACAAAATATAGGCATAATACACAATCAGTCAAAGAATTGTTAACATGTTTTTGTATAAAACAGAACTAACACTAAATAATTCATGAATAGTTTGATCCTATTTTGTACTAAATAGGCATATTTAACAATTGGTCACATTTTTATAAATAATTTCAATAAAACTTACCTTTGATTTTACACTAAAGCGACTTTAATTACTAATTTGACACTTTTAAATAAAAACACGTGATGTTCACGATCTTAGTCCTTGACGCATGCTGATATCTGTCTGTCTCATAAAAGCGTTACCGAAACGTTTGCGTGTGAAAGAGACAGATATAGGTTTAACTCCGCCTAGAAACAAGATATAAAAAAAAATCCGAGATCGGCCGAAAGAGGGCGTTAAAATAAACTTCTTGGTATACTTAATTAAACTTTGACCGAAACACGAATCGGTCAGTATATGATTAAGCGTGCGATTGTTCAACGCGTTTTTAATGTCAGTTTTATGTCAAACTTCATACAGAAATGTCATGTTTAAAAGGTGTTTAGGATAAACATCTGATAAACACGGTTTTGTGGTAATAAGGTATGTTTTTTTTGTTGTAATTACCATCATTTTCACCGTAAAAATAAATTACCTAACCTAACCTAAACTATCGGCGCCTTGGAGCGTTCTCCCCGCCGCTCAGCGTCACTCAGTCCGCGAGCAGTGAGTAGCGTGCGAGCGAGATTAACACCCGGTTTCTGATTTGAGAAAAGTAGCAAATCTCAACTGATTATTCTCAAATACATAAGTATGCGCTTTTAAAATCGAATTTCGTCTCTGACTTAAGATTTTTTAAACTCTAATCAAGACTGGAACGTGTTTGCATTGATCAGGAATACTTAAGTAAATGATCAGTGGATTATGGTTAACGAAATTCGATTTCAAAAGCGCATACTTATGTATTTGAGAATCATCAGTTGAGATTTGCTACGTTTCTCATATCAGAAACCGGGTGAAAGAGTGAATTTGAGCTGCATTATTTTTAGTAAATAAGTTTGCTTTTTTACTAGTGCATTTTATTCTGATGCCCGCGCCTTTTTTATTCTAATGCCCGCGCCTTCTCCCGCGTGGATTTCAGTTATTATATACTAAAAACCTTCCTCGAGATCCACTCTATCCATTGGTAAAAACAGCATGAAAATGGTGCAGTAGTTTTTGAGTTAATCGCGAACAGGACGATAGAAAGACGCGGCGGAGGACTTTGTTTTATAATGTAAGGATTTCCAAAAAGACTGGGTTGGGAGGGGCTCCAAATGCTAATAGTGCTTTAGCGTCCTGGGTCTCCAAGTCCGGGCCTGTATATCTATCTTTGATTCCAGACTGGATGCCAGACGAGTGCTGGGACAACATCACGGAGCTGGACAAGCTGCCCGGCTTCCACGGCCTGGTGGACGTGTTCGAGACCCTCAGCAAGGAGTGGAAGGAGTGGTACCTGCACCCCGAGCCCGAGACGCAGCCGCTCATCGGTGAGTCACGTGACTCACGCCGGGGCCGACTGTTATGTCGAACTGTTCGGGGCTCTTCTGGCGCGGGGCAAAAATTGTAACTAACGCCGGTTTTTGCCAATACCACTGGGTGACGATGTCACGCAAATGTTTACCAATGTGGCCGCATGTACTGCCACATGCGCCTCACGCAGGGCAGAGCTGATTTTGTAATGCATGGACATACTGACAGCTGCGTACCGGCGGCGCGGGCACGTGCGTCGCAGACACGTGTCTGTCCCGCTGTGCGTCTGGTTGTAGAGCCGGCACAGATATGTGCGTGACGCGTGCTGCGCTGTGCCGCGTCACTTGCGTCTCTAACACTAGTGACGACCTGGGGCCTACCACCAGCGCTCACAACAGTATTATTTTGAGGATTACAGGATGTATAGCTCCATCTCTTTCCCCCACTGAAGTAAGATTAAAATAATACTGTGCGGTGGTGCTAGGCCCCCAGGAGGCTGTCGCTGCTGTCCCACAACCTTGTGAGAAGAGACGCATTCCTCTTCCGCACTACAGCTGAGAAGCTATAGCTACTCTGGCTTGAGCGAACATAGCAGCTAGTAGCTCGTAACCGGCAGGTGAGTGGAACGACGTGTGCAGCGACTTCCAGAAGATCCTGTTCGTGCGGTCGCTGCGCGTGGACCGCGTGTCGCCGTGCGTCACCACGTTCATCATCAACGTGCTGGGCCCGCGCTACGTGGAGCCGCCCGTGCTGGATATTAGGGTAACGGACTGTAGTAGGGCGCGGTAGGGCCAATCTTGCGAGTTTGAACTTTCCAGATGAAGACGGGTTAAAAAAAAAAATGAGAAATTGGTTCCCCACCTATGAAATTGACGTTTTTTTTCCCACAAATAGAGAACCTCATCACTTCTATGATTTAACATATTCATCAATTGCTTGGTATTATATCGAATAATGACCATCATAGAAAACTACTAATAGTAAAAGTACCTTATTACTAAACATAAAAAATACCTGAAAAATGACTCCTCAATTTGTGAGCAGAAATGACCACTATTTTTTATATTATTACTTAGCCAAAACTTATTTTTGTCGCTTAATCTAAGTGACATATTACGTCTTAGTTTTTAAACATTAGTGTTCATTGTTGTTATATAAATTAAGAAAATGTTAGTATGAAAAACGCAACTTCTTTAAAATTCCCCATACAAAACGCTGATTTCATAGGTGGGGTGACCTATGTAATAATAATATATTTTTTGCTATTCACCCAAGTATGCGTTTGAAGAGTCGACATGGAAGACGTCCCTGCTGTTCGTGCTGTCGCCCGGCGTGGACCCGACCGCGGCGCTGATCCAGCTGTCGTTTGACGTGAAGATGTACGACAAGTTCGCGTCGCTCAGCCTCGGCCAGGGCCAGGCGCCCACGGCCAGCAAGTATGTAACACTTGTGTTGATACACGAACGCATTTGGTTTATTAGCATGCATGCCGTCTGTCGGGACTGGTCAACTCAAAGATGCAATGGCTTTTTCTTCAAAAGGCCCTTCCAGACATGACCCTGCATGGTAAGACTCACATAATCCTTTCAACATAATCCATATCCACTCTAATACCCTCGCGATCATTTAAAAACAAAGTCCTCCGCCGCGTCTGTCTGTCGTCCTGTTCGTAATAAACACAAAAAATACTGCACCGATTTTCATGCTGTTTTCACCAATGGGTAGAGTGGTTCTCGAGGAAGGTTTTAGTATATAATAAGCTGATGCCCGCGGCTTCGCCCGCGTGGATGTACGCGGGCGAAGCCGCGGGCATCAGCTAGTATCTTAATATTATAATGTTTGGACTTTAAAAGAGACCATGACCTCTGAGTTTGTTTCGACATTTCTTCTCAAGGATCAGTCAGGTAGGAAATGACGTCGCAATCTAGTTTAAAAAAAAAAACTCTAAAAAGGCACACACTTACAGGTTCATGAGTTATCCTAAATAACTCGCAGTAAACAGCTAATTCAGGTTTAATCAAATAATGCATCTTGCGCCACCAAAAGGTAAAGCTAAGGTTAAACTTTTAAACATTTAACTTACATATATGTGGGATGGTTAAGTAGCTAAACTTTAGGTTAGTTTCAAAAACTCACTATGGCGAAATGATTGCAACGTTTGTAAATGATTAGACTAAGGCCCCTGTTCCTTGCCCCAGGATGCTATCCCACGGCATGAAGGAAGGCGGCTGGGTGTTCCTGGCCAACTGTCACCTGGCCTGCGAGTGGCTGGGCTCCCTGCGAGGCCTGGACAACCCCAAGATACACCCGCGCTTCAGACTCTGGCTGTCCTCTATGCCTGACGACAAGTTCCCGCTCAACATACTGCAGAGGAGCATCAAGATGACCACGGAGCCGCCACAGGTACAAGTTACACCTACAAAATACACCCGCGCTTCAGACTCTGGCTGTCCTCTATGCCTGACGACAAGTTCCCGCTCAACATACTGCAGAGAAGCAGCAGGTCAAGGGTTTGAACCCAGGCAGGCGCTTTGTGTAAATAGTTTTATCAGCACTGCTCTCAAAACGATGAAGGAAAACATCGTGAGGAAACCGGCATGTCCTAGAACCAAAAATTCGAAGACATGTGATATCTACCAACTCGCTTTGGGCCCGCGTGGTAGATTATAGCCCACTCCCTCTCGAGGAGGCCTGTCTCCCAGCAGTGGGAAAATTATAGGCTGATTATGCCGTCACCCTACTTGTCTTTTCTTTTCGCAGCATAATGCTGAGATAGGAGCCTTTTTGGCCTCACGCAGGTCTGTTTTTGCTTTTATGGCGGTATCTACATCGCCACATGCAAACTACCCATCAAAGACCTGACGTCACACAAAAATCCTGACGTCACATAAATCCTGCATTGCGCAATTAAATATTACCGTGCAATGGACATAATATACAAGAACCCGACATCAATCGTTGGGCAGTCGCCCGCCAGACACAACACCCGTCTGGTCGGAGGATCCTCCCTTTTCTATGGAGTATGAGTGAACTTTACACCCTGTTCCTCATACCCCTAAACTTACAGTATTTTTATTGTTCGTATTTCCTCTGCGTGTCCCAAATAAAATACTGTAAAAATTTTAAAATAGTCAAAACTTTCTTTATAAATTGAATTCCGACAGGGACTAAAAGGCAACCTGGTCCGTCTGTTCGCGAACATAAACGAGGACCGGTTCGACGAGGCCACTCCCATGTACCGGCGCCTGCTGTACTGCGTGTCGTTCTTCCACTGCACGCTCATCGCGCGCAAGCGCTTCCGGCAGCTCGGGTACAACGCGGTGTACAGCTTCAATGACGCGGACTTCGACGTGAGTTGTAGCTACCTCCCACGCGTCAGGCTTTATAAAACGTCAAGACTTTCTGAACTGAAAAAAAGCCTGAAAACAATGCATATTTACATATTTTTGGCTTAATTTTTTTTTTTTTTACGAAACCCTCATGCGTCGCCTTCGGATTGAAAATGCCCAAACTTGGAAACTAGCGCTTATGTCATAGTTTATAGCGGCGTTTTCAGTATGGCGCCGAGAAGCCACATGTGGCGTCGCGACGCTTGACGGTAGTGGAAAAAATGGAACCACATGTGGCTTTGTGACGCTTGAGAGTTGGGGCATTTCCCGTTTTTTTCAGAATGGTCGCATTCCAATCTCACACCCGGTTTCTGAATTGAGAATGTTAAGCTAAGTACTTTTAGTATATTTATGTATTCCGTGAAACTCAGATTATCATAAAATGTTTGCAAAGAAATATTGAATTAGCCGAATTTTCACCTTAAGTAATGCTAAAGTAGAATCCTAACTAATATTATAAATGCGGAAGTGAGTACAATATTTGGCCACTTATCTGACCCATGATATTATTACTTTAAAGTGCACAACTGTCTAAAATATTGATTACAAAATGCAATAAATAATATCGTAACACCAAATATTTATTTTCAGTTGTAAAAAAAGGATTTGGAAACTTTCCAAATGCCTTTTGTATACCTAAAACCGGTTACAACTTAAATTCAATGTTATAATTGCAATTCATTATCAATATTTTAGACAGTTGTCTAGCCATATTTCATATTCCCATACAGTAATATTGCCAAATTAATCAAAACAGGTAAATATTTGACAGTTATTTGCGACGTTGTCAACTTTCAGAATAAACGCTCTTAACGTATTTGAGTGTCCACTCCCAGGTGTCCGACAACCTGCTGGCGAACTACCTGGAGGAGTACGAGGAGGTGCCGTGGGACGCGCTGCGCTACCTGTTCGCGATCATCAACTACGGCGGCCACATCACCGACGACTGGGACAAGCGAGTGCTCATCGCGTACATCAACCAGTTCTTCAACGAAGATGCGCTCGAAACACCCTTCTACAGGTCAGTTCATTATTTTATTTAGTTTACGGAGGAGCTCGTGGCTAAGTAATAACAGCCGCACGGGTCGATCCGTCAGGTTAAGGATAAGGCATGGTTTGTCTGCATTTATTGGAATTGTGGTAAGCCAATAATTTGTGCATGAGACTGCCAAATGGTGCTCAAAATACGCGCTTTGACGTGGAGTTGCGGATACCAGCCCGTATTACCTATTACCTATGGTGCTCAGGGCTAGATAATAACAGCCGCACGCGTCGATCAAAGGTTAAGCTACGCTATCCGGGGTTGGTCCGTGAATGGGTGACCATCCTTACATACCGAGACTCCTCCGTACCTCGGAAAGCACGTTAAGCCGTTGGTCCCGGCTGTCATTCGTTGATCTTTGACAGTCGTTACGGGTCGTCAGAAGGCCGAAAGTCTGACAACCAGTCTTACCAAAGGGTATCGTATCACCCAGTTACTGGGTTGTGGAGGTCAGATAGGCAGTCGCTCCATGTAAAATACTGGTATTCAGCTGCCCCAATATAGTTGGGAAAAGGCTAGGCAGATTGATTGATTTTTTATTTCGTTTATGAAGGACTTACAGCTAATAAAAACACATAAAGAGGAATACATAGTCGCCAGAGAGCCAATAACAAGTCCTCACGTTTAGACTCATAATAAAATTAGCTTTATATTATAAACATACAAAAGGCAACACGCTGACACACACAGTAAGAAATCCATACTAATATTATAAATTCGAAAGTAACTCTGTTTGTCTGTCTGTATGTTACCTTTTCACGCTTAAACCACTGAACCGATTTCGATAAAATTTGGCAAGCAAATAGATGGCATCCTACTTTTTATCGACATACCACGCGGGCGAAGCCGCGGGCGGAAGCTAGTAAATCCATACTAATATTATAAATTCGAAGGTAACTCTGTCTGTCTGTCTGTATGTTACCTTTTCACGCCTAAACCACAGAACGGATTTCGACAAAATTTGGCAAGGGGATAGATGGCATTCCGGGGGAGGACATAGGGTACTTTTTATCGACATACCGCGCGGGCGAAGCCGCGGGCGGAAGCTACTAAATAATATATAAACATTTGCTTGCAATGAGCCATCAGCTTAACATTACAACAGCTATTTGAAAAATTGAGGCTTAAACACCTTCTGGCTGAGTTCACACTAGTCGTGAAAGGATCCAGATCATACTGCTTGCATATCTAATTAAAATTTCTGCTTGCGCGCACAATATAGCTATTAACAATATAGCAATATATATAGCTATTTTGTCAAGCAACAGGGTGTAAAAAGAGCCATCACATAGCCGTCTAGTATATTGCACAAAAATAATTGCTGGGAAACGACTTTTATTTTTGGTGTGAAAAATCGTTCTTTACGGTAGTTCGCAACGCAACTCACGCAAAACACTGCGTTTATGGGTGCATGGAACGGTTCAGGGTTTGTGGGAGCATTTAAAATTAAGTTATAACATTAAGAACTAGCTTTCTTTAAGAAACGTCTAAAAAATGTGGAACTTTGTAATGCTCGAAAGTTTGTTGTGCCACTTTTTCTGCCCAGCTAAAGCACTAGGAAGTGGTGCAGGGCAGGCGAGTCGGGGTAGTGCCTTATGTCATTTTGACGTTCGAAAAGTGCTGATTCTCAGCCTAGTTTCGTCTCGTGTTGTCTCGGGCAGATTAGCGACGATCCCGGCGTACCACATCCCGCGCGACGGCTCGCTGGAGTCGTACCGCGACTTCCTGGACCTGCTGCCGGCCAACGAGCGCGCTGAGTCCGTCGGACAACACGCGTCCGCCGACGTGGCCACGCTCGCGCAGGTACTATGAGCTGTTCCAAAACTATCAGATTCAAATGTAAACAAATGGAACACTTTGCCGACTCGGGAACCGAACCCTGCCAGGACTTCATGTTCAACGAGGCAGTTGCTTTAATGGCAAGTATAAAAAAAAGTTAGCTCATTCTAATGCAGTAAACTAAAGTATGTATAAAACTTATTTTATCAGTGAAATAACTTCCCGATGACAGATTGTCAAACAATTTGTTATTACAAGTGTGTCTTGTCTTACTTTGTGACGTAAGTAATGAGGCACTTACGGTACTCGGTTAAGAAACATCGACCTCATCTAATATTAACACGTAATTTAATTTTGAACTGTAAAAGTTTTTTTTTAAACCATTTTGCTGTATTTTTTTGGACAGAATCTTTTCAGTTTGATTTTAAAAGAACAAACATTTGTTTCTCAGGATGCCTTGATCATGTGCTCGACGCTGTTCG
Source organism: Lithophane semibrunnea (assembly GCA_947363905.1). Taxonomy (NCBI): domain Eukaryota; kingdom Metazoa; phylum Arthropoda; class Insecta; order Lepidoptera; family Noctuidae; genus Lithophane; species Lithophane semibrunnea. Next base: position 1,453,846 of record OX376185.1, read on the forward strand.
CGCTGGCGAGCACGGGGGGAGGGGGCGGGGGGGGAGGGGAGGATCAGAAGGTACGTCATACGGGTACACTTGTTTTTTATACAAGAAAATGGGCACCTTACAGTCATTGCCTTTTCTATGGATAATATTAATATTTTTACTATCCGCCTTACTAATAAACGCTTTGTCTTCTTCTTTCAAAAGTAATTTGACTTTTGAAAGAAGAAGACAAAGCGTTGTGTAACTATACAGGCGCTATACAACGTTTATTAGTAAGGCGGTATGTCTTTAGCATAAATGACTAGTAATTTGTTATTATCAATGAGAATATAGTTTTTTGGCTACACCCCTCTTCCAGCAGCGCTATAATTTTACTTGCTGTTTCTGCCATTACAATCGACACAAAGATGTCTGTTTTAAGTCACAATAAGGCTGGATTATGCGAAAAACTTATATTATTCTACTAAAAATAATTTCGAATTTGGAATTAAATTTCCTTCATATCCAGACTCTTTATTAAGTGCCAGTAACATAGTTTGGCTTTTAAAACCAATCATTAAAAAAAAAACGTCTTTTTTGCAAAGGAGTGTATTATCGAAAGAAAATCAGCTGTTCCATACATTTTGTCGATTCATTTAAAGACAAATGTAGGACAGGAGCCGGCTTATTCTATAAAAAAATCAACCTGCAGATTGTGAGAATTGTACTGAATGGAACTGCGGCCCTAGTGTGAGTTTTTTTTAACTATCTCGACTTTACGACTCGACCGCGTTCGGCGGTCCGATTGGCCCTTCACCAGTGAAGGCCAGTGGAGGGCCAATCGGAGCGCCGAACTAGGGCCGACTATTGACGTGGAGACCACACTAGGGCCGCTGCTGACAATTTTCGTGATTTCAGGGTTGGTCCCATAGTCGAAGTAGTTCATGATTTATGAGTAGCTACTCTAAACTCCTTTTTCAAGTTTAGTGTAAAGAAACTGCAGATCTTCTTTCGCTTAACTGACACTATTCCTGAGGTAACTGTATTAAGATCCTATGATTCGAGCTGGAATAAAAAATTGTTTAAAAATTTGTATTTTCGTGGCTAAGTAATTCATCACGGGTTGATCCATCAGGTGCCGGGGTTGGTCCGTAGATGGGTGACCATCTTTACATATCGAGACTCCTCCGTGCCTCGGAAAGCACGTTAAGCCGTTGGTCCCGTATGTCATTTGTGGATCTTTTGACAGTCGTTACGGGTTGTCAGAAGCCCGAAAGTTTGACAACCAGTCTTACCAAGGGGTATCGTATTACTCAGTTACTGGGTTGTTGAGGTCAGATAAGCAGTCGCTCCATGTAAAATACTGGTATTCAGCTGCATTCGGTTAGACTGGAAGCCGACCCCTTGGGCTAGACAGCTGTAATAGACTAGTATTTAACTTCTGGTGATGATGAGGGCGTGTCGTTAAGGTGGACGAGCTGGCCAATGAGATGCTGCACAAGCTGCCCGGGAAGATAGACGTGGAGACGACAGAACGTATGATGGGTCCCGAGATCGTGATGCCCATGTGCGTGTCGCTGCTGCAGGAGCTGGGGTACTACAATACTCTCATCCACAGTATTGTATGGGGACTAAAGGTAACTTTGACTTCAAATAAATGTAGCTATAGTGTTACAAGACTCTTTTGGCGCGTGTCCAAAATCAGAACTAACGCCGCCATCTTATTTTTAGGATTCTGTAACTCAAAAAGAAAAAGTGGAATTCGTTTAAGATCATTCATCATCAATACTAATATTATAAATTCGAAAGTAACTAGTCTGTCTGTCTGTATGTTGCCTTTTCACGCCTAACCCACTGAACGGATTTCGATAAAATTTGGCAAGGAGATAGATGGCATCCCAGGGAAGGACATAGGCTACTTTTTATCGACATACCACGTGGGCAAAGCCGCGTGCGGAAGCTAGTTAAATATACGTAGTGAAATATTCACAAAACTATTAAATTGATACGTAAAAGAAACACCCTGTTCACGCACACTTGTATTTCAACGAAAGACAAGTGTGACAAGTCACACAACAAGACAGAAAAAATGGTAATATGTGGTGCAAACGGGCCTTAGTAACGACCGCGCGGGTCGATTAAAGGTTAAGTAACGCTTGCCGAGGTCGGTTCATGGATGGGTGACTGTGGAGACTTCTCCTGAAGCTCGTCTCTTTGATGCAGGAGCTGCGACGCGCCATCGAAGGTCTGGTCGTGATGTCAGAGATGCTAGAAACCATGTACACGTGTATTTTTGAGGGCAGGACGCCCTCGTTCTGGATTACAGGTAAAAACTGCATATACATATGCTGTTCAAGGTCGAGAGATCTTACATATAGTACTTTGACAATTTTTAAGTGCGCGTCGCTTCTCGTCTCGGTGTGAACTGACCCTAAGTTAGCGTTTCATACGAATATGAACCTTATTTTTAAAGGATATAGTGCTGAACACTGTAAGTACATTACAATGTGATAAAAAAATAATTTCCCCGATTGTACCTTTGCCTGTTTTATTAACAAACGCGTACTAAAGTTATATATAGATACAGTTGTTATTATGTTTTCAGTTGGTAGTTAATTTAGTAAATTTTCTTGTAATGTAGGTATGCCTTATATATTTGCTTATATTAATAGTGTTTACAAGTACCTAAGTAGTAAGTAAGTAGTTATTTGAACAGTCTTGTAGTCTTACCCGCATAGATTGTTCATTAGTAAATTTATATGAATTGCTGTGGATAACGGTGTGAGTTTCACATTTATATAATATCTTTGTTTAGATTATTTGCGCAGATATAATGTGTTACTGTTTGTTTGTCCCAAATAAATAAATAAGTTTTAATGGAAACATGGTTTAAAATTTTTAATCATCGTGCAGGGTATTATAATCCTAGATAGATTTTGATTTAAAAGAATTTCCATAGAATTTCTTGCCAGTTCGTCTTCATAGGAACCTACCTAGTCAGAAAGATAAAGCTCTTGCCAAACTTTGACAACTAGCTTCACCCGTCTGACCGGCCGACCGCTCCCCGCAGGCCGGCCGTCCATGAAGCCGCTGGGCGCGTGGTGCCGCGAGCTGTCGCTGCGGGGCGCGCACCTGCAGGCGTGGGCCAAGGCGCCGCGCGCGCCGCCCACGCTGTGCTGGATGCCGGCCTTCGTGGCGCCCACCGGCTTCCTCACGGCCGTCATGCAGGTGCTCATCGTTCCTCTGCCCATATCCTGATTTAGTTGGGGTCGACGCGACATTATTATTACATTATTATATTTTTCTTCCATACTTCTCTATTGGTCGTCATCTAGTCTACTTTACTCTAGGCGCCCCCTGTCTAGCCATGTCATCTTTCACACAGTCCACACAGGTTTTGTTTCGTCTTCCCCTAATCTTATAGCCGTTCATACTCAAAACTTTCCTCACGACATTTTACTCATTCCTTCGCATCACATGCCCATACCATGTTAAGCGTATTTCATAAAACTTTTCAGTCACCGGTGCCGCTTTCAGACTTTCTCATTCTTGTTCATGAGGTTTATTTCCGACTCATTTCTTATTCTATCCATTCGCGTCCACATATCCTCCCAACATACTAAAATAACATCCCCTTAATAATTGTGACCATGCTGTGCTGGATACTACATACAGCAATATGATCCACCTAATAATTGTGCGAGTTTTTGGTGATCCACAAGCATTTCAAGCAGTTCGGCTACAGATGCTCCCATGTTATATACTCCCAGTCCTAAGTACTATGTGTAATTCGTTTTATTATTTTTGTTGTTGTTGAAATAAAGTATAAATTATAAATAGGATAATTACCGAAAACAACCTTTATCTAAACCAAAAAAAACCTTTTGAAAATAATTCGTTATTCTAAATTACAACCTCTTTAAAAAGAAAGTTTTTATAAAACAACTGCATTGAAAATAGTTCTTTTGAAAATTACTCAGTTGAAAGTAAATATACTTACTCTTTTGTATCATTTCAAAATGTATTGTAATGCGAAATAAAACTACCCTTATAAAAGGTTGCTCTGAATTCCTAAAAATAACTAAAGTCCATTTCACGATAGAAGTCCCGCAGACACAGCGCTGTATTCGCGCGACATAATGTTGCCAGAGGTATATATGGGGAAATCAGAGTAAATAATTTATCGTTCATTTAGTTTCATAAAATGAAAGAAAATTAAATAATACGACACGAATATTTATATAAGAAAAAAAATTGAGATTTTAATGTAATGTATTTTTAATAGGTAGATTTGATGTCCATACTGCTAAGGTCAGATTAGTGAAAAATAAATCTTCCTGTAATTTCTAAAACATAAAATGGAGATGTTCGACCAATTAGAAAAATAAAATAACATTTAAAAGTTAAAAGTTTTATTCAAAGTTTTATTGAATAATTATGATCAGTCATACTACGATCGCTGTCAGAAGAGTGAATAGAAATAGAATCAGATTCCGTTTCACTATCACTAGCCGTGGATATAATAAATCGATCCATTTCTTCATCCATAAGACCATCATTTTTTAAATACTCTTCCTCCAAATGCTGTACATGTTTACATTGAGCTGCCCAATCTTCCGCTGTAACAGTCTCAAAAGCCTCTTCTGTTAGCGAATAGCGATTGAAACATAATCACTCTACTAAAAACTGTTTCGAGTAAATGATAGAGGGCGTTACTGTCACCTCACACGTAAACAAATAAATATCTGCAATGGGAGACGAAAATATCACAATACGTCGTCGGCATAAAACATTGCTGAACGAGTCTCTTGATCTCTCTTTTGAATCTACAAATTCGGATATAAGAAGACTTAGTCTACCGGACCTGTCTACTGGATATGATAGCGATAAAGAGGATTTGAAGAAAGAATTATTACAACTTAGAAGAGAACTTGAAAGCGCACATTTGGAAATAGTTAAGCTCAATGAAGAGAACATTTCGTTAAAAAATGCTCTAATTAAACAAAAACAAAAATCAAAAACACTTCATAGAATCTGTTCAGAGCCCAGAACGAAAGCAACAACCCCAACCCCTAGGAGAAAAATGTCAAGAAACCTGCGGCTGACATTCGATGATGATGAGGACGCGAGTTTTATTGATCTTGGGCAAACTACGTTGACCAGCCACCCGTCAACAGATGGCGCTACTGGTCCGTTGTTTGGAAATAATCGGGATCAAGAAATTAATGGAAATCGTGGCTCACCTTCGTCCTCATGTAATAAGGCCGAAACTACAGAAAATGTACTGCAACCAGACGAATCCTTACACTGCTCATTTAATCCCGATGTATCCGGTTTAACTTGCTCACGTCAAAAGCTTTGTATTATTAGTAGCAATAAAGTAAATAATATTCTATCTTTAGCGCAAGGTACGTTTCCGTGTTATGATGTTTGCCATTATGTTTTTACAAACTGTGGAATAAATCAGCTACTCAATAATGTAAGCAATAAGCTTGCTAACTTCAATAAACAAGACTACTGTTTGATTTTTGTAGGAGAACATGATTTTGAGAAATCTGTGAACTATTACGATCTAGTTATAAGTATACGCGAATCTTTAATGTCAATTAATTACACTAACCTTATACTGTGTTTACCTACCTATAAATTTAATGGTTGTAGCAACATTTTTAATTCAAGAGTCGAAACTTTTAATACTTTATTGTACCAAGACATGTGTAAATATAATTATGCAATTATATTCGATTCCAATTTAAATTTAAGATATGACGACACAATGTTTTATAAGCGAAGTGGAGTACTAAACAGACATGGCATGGAAAATATATTTAAAGACTTAAAGGACCACATTTTCCAAGACTCTAAGAGTCTTTCCATAACTATTCTGGCATCTAAACCTAAACCTCGTAAAGGCACGATACCTTTTTATTTCTCAGCGGTCACAACCACAAATAATAATAATTATTATTCTGTTAATAATTCTTCCATATTAACCAATAAGGACAAAGATCAGTTTTTTCGTAAGTAAACGCAATAGTACCTCACTGTGCAGTATTATGCACCAAAATATTGCAGGCGCACTAAGTAAAATGAACGATCTAGATTTAGCCCTCAATGAATTGCATGAATCGAATAAACGTGTAATCGCCGTATGTCTCACCGAACACTTCATAATTAATGGTGAAGAACAGTTTTTTAAACTAAATAATTTTCATGTAACAGGCATTTTTTCCCGGAAATTGCAACGGAGAGGAGGTTCTTGTATTTTATTGCGAAATGACCTCAAAGGCATTGAACTATATGACATAAATAAACTGTGTATAGAAAAACACTTTGAAATCTGTGGCCTAGAAATTCCCCAATTAAAACTTATTATTATATGTATTTATAGAACTCCTAACTCCAATATAAATCTATTCTTTTATAAAATCAACATACTGGCTCACAATACCGTTAGTACTCAATTCCTGGAGCTGTTATCAAATTACGGACTCCAGTGCCATATTCAGGAACCGACACGAATAAATAAATGTATTGACAACATCCTTAGTAATATTCCAACAGCAATAGGTAGAACGCACAATTTTTGTCTCTCGGATCACAACACAGCACAAACAATTGAATTTGAAGCCAAACAAATAGAAAAAACACCTAAACATTACTTCACAACTACACGTGATCACAGTAAAAATAACGTAAATAAGTTTATAGAGTGCATTAGTTGTATAAGTTTCTCTGATATTTATAATAAGTTAGATACAAATGAGGCTTTTAATGAATTTCACGATGAACTAATATTGTTCTACAAACTTTGTTTTCCCACAATAAGACGAAGAAATAGTTTTAGAGCCGGCAGACTGTCTTGGATAACAAAAGGTCTTAAAAACAGTTGTAGAACCAAAAGAACTTTAAGATACAACTACTACTTAAATAGAAGCCATAACAATAAAGTTGCTTATTCAAAATATTCCAAATTATTAAGGAAATGTATTAATGGCACCCAGTCGCTCTGTAATCAACGGTACATAGCGAACTCTAACAACAAAGGTAAAGCCACATGGGATGTAGTGAAACGTTATGTTAACGGTACTGTACCTATGGCTAGTCAATTCATTGATGATATTGTCGACAACGGAATTACAGTTTCATCTGGATCTGACATTGCAAACATATTTAATAACTTTTTCATCGATGTAGTTCAAAAAACTACCATTCCTGCTTCCATCAATAAAGAATCAGAGCGTCTCACATCTAATTTAAAAAGTAACGACTCCAGTTTTTTCGTAAAACCAACTGACGCAAATGAAGTCTTCCAACAGATCATTTCATTGAAAAACTCTAAGTCGGCAGGATATGACGAAATTAATTCAGACTTATTGAAACGAATTGCCCTATTCATATCGGAACCCTTGACCCACATCATAAATCTGTCACTTGAACAAGGATGTTTTCCTAAGAAACTTAAGTTATCCATAATCAAACCACTTCACAAGAAAGGGTCAAAAGCAGACAAAAATAATTATAGGCCTATTGCTTTAACTCCGGTCCTATCAAAGATCTTTGAAAAAATAATGCTTAAAAGAACTGTAAACTTCCTTGATAAATATGACATCTTAGCACCGGAACAATTTGGTTTCAGGAAATCTAGGTCAACGCAATTAGCTACGTTCACCTTAATAAATAGCATCATAAAGAACCTCAATAATAAAATCCCGACCTCGGCTCTACTGTTAGACCTCAGTAAAGCATTTGATTTCGTGGATCACTCTATGCTCATTTCAAAACTTGACAAATGTGGAATAAGGGGATCTGCCTTGTCGTGGTTTCAGTCGTACTTGCAGAACAGAACACAATTCACTAGGATTACAAAATTTGATACTGTAACAAATGACATAATTAATTTTGACTCGGAACTCAGGACAAATTATTTTGGGGTGCCTCAGGGCAGTATCCTGGGCCCCCTTTTATTTCTTATCTACATCAATGACCTTCCACGCGCACTTACACATGATTGTGTCCTTTTCGCAGACGACACGACCATTATTCTAGACTGCAACAATATTGCTACATATGAGGTGGAAATATATAAAACGCTAGAAGATGTCATTAAATGGCTAGACATGAACAAACTAAAAATAAACATAGAAAAAACAAAACTTATTAATTTTAAAACATATAAGAGTAAAAACATCCAATTAAATATTAATTACAAAAATTCAATTATACATCAGATACAACATTTTTAGGTATTACACTTGATACACATCTTTCATGGAAAGAACACATTAATAACTTATGTATAAAAATAAACAAGTTTGTTTTTGCACTCCGAAAAGTAAAAGACGTTAGTTGCAGACAAACCTCTATTATGGTGTACCATGCCTACATATGCTCCATTATACGATATGGCATAGTGGTTTGGGGAAATTCTACTGACATCACGAGGGTGTTCATAACCCAGAAAAAATGCATTCGAGCGCTTTATGGCATGGAATGGTCCGAATCATGTAAGCCCATCTTTAAATCTAAAAATCTTTTAACGGTTCCCTGTATATACATCTACGAAGTTGCTAAATTTGTTAAATATCACAGACATCTCTTCACCGCCAACGACAACACATTTAAACGCAAAGTTAACCACCTGCCCTTAAAAATGCCTGTTCCAAAGCTAGAACTATTTCGGAAAAGCTGTGCCTATATGGCACCTCTGATATATAACTCATTGCCAAAAGGAATGACTGATCTGCCATATAAAAAGTTCTGCTGTGCCTTGCGAAAATGGTTAATCCAGGAGAGTTTTTATACAACCAAAGACTTTTTTAACAAAAGCACTTGTAAAATTGGTGCACGCTGAGATCTAGCTCTTCATATTTATTTTTTATGTAATTAAAATAATTCTAATTCTAATAATGGCTACGCAAAGAAATGTTACTCAAATAATTGTAATTTAGATTAATAATTTTACAATGCAAATAATTGAAATTTGATGTACTTAAATTTTAAATATTATCTTTGCATACCCTCATAGAGGGTGAAATATGTCATGTACTTGCTGCTGTATAACACCTCATGCCTACCATACCATATTTCATGCGAATAAATGATTCTTATTCTTATTCTTATTCTTAGGCGTACAATTTCTTTTGGATCTTGACCCACGTTTTTATCCGCTACCCGTCTCTTGTACAAGGCTCCACATTTTTCCAATCGGATTGAGATCGCAGTGGTAAGGCGGCAATTTTAACAATTCATGATTGTGAGATTTTAATAATTCATCCACAGCATATGTAGGTGGACCTTTGTTTTGTTTTATTAATGCAAATAATACAGCTTTTGTCCAAGTCTCTTCAAAATATAGTCCTTTTTCTCGCAGCCATTCCTGCATGTCGCGTTTAAGACTTGAAATTGTAGGCGCTTTATTTATTTGAGTGCAGTGATACGGAGCGTTGTCCATTACCACAAGTGACCTTTCAGGTAGGTTAGGAATGACATTTTCACTCATCCATTTCAAAAAATTAGTGGAGTTCATGTCATCGTGGTAATCTGAGGATTTGGATTGTGATTTGAACATTAACAATGCACCATTAACAAAACCATTTTCAGTTCCCGCATGAGCAATTATCCAACGACTCCCTGCTGACTCTGACACGAACATCCCAGGCTCCTCCTCACTTTGCCAGCTACTTTTGGCGTGATAAGTGTTGTGTATACATATAAGTCTCGTCTAAATATACTACAGGTTTTTTCTCCACAGTGCGATTTCTTCGGATTCTCTCCAAATATCTTGAACGCCATGCGGTAATATCATAACGTTCCATAAGTAATTTACGTTTCGATTGGCATCGCTTATACTTGAAACCGATACTTTGCAATATACGGTGCAATGTGGTGAGCTTCCTTGAAAATTTATGTCTTCTCTCAAAGCTGCACGTAATTTAGCCAATGTTGGTAATTCTTTCCTGACAACATAAAAACTGTGAATTTTTTGCCGTATAGCGCACAAATCAAATCCATCCAAGTTGAACTTTTTAGGATGCGGGCGATTCTTCCCTGGGGTGACGATAACTTTCGAAGTACTCGCCGCTGTTGCTCCTTCCTTTGTAACTCTCGTCACAGTTTTCTCTGACACACCTGAAATAAAATGAACAAGTTTGAATGATTGTTTTCGTATTTAATTACATTATTGGTGAATATAACTTTACGTTTTTTTGTTTTGTTGTGTTAATTCCTTATAAAATTTTCCTTAATAAAAATCATGCATTAAAAAAAACTTAATTTCAATCTATAAGAAATCAATCGGGGAAAAAATCTGTATATGGCAGCCCCAAAATTTACCTGTCATGGCGGCGACTCTCTTGCGAACATTGTTTATTGGTATTAAAACACCGTGATTCTTATGTTCCGCTTCACAGAACTCCTTCACCTTTAATATCATTTCTCGTCCTGCACTTTTTACAACTTTTGGCATCGTAAATAATCCTTATAACGCACTAATCCAATAATAAAATCACAAAATATCTACCACAACAAACGCACCTTGATAACACCGACTAACGACAAAATGGCCGATCTCCCCATCTGTCAAATTTAGTTCCACAATTGTCCGCGGGACTTTAAAGTTACTGTTTTTAATAATTTCCATTTTTAAATGTTCCTCTTATAAATTAAAAAAAATTGACCTTTCAAAAGTTGCCATTTCGAAAATTTGAAAACCCTTTTTGTCAAATATATACGCGCTCGTTGGTTTAGTGTCAAAGTCAAAGTATTATTCGGTTTTTCTTTCAAAATTAGAAATCAGTAGAAATTCTATTTAGTAGAAATTCCATTTCTCAGCAGCAGCCCGGTGTCTGGTTTGTGCCCGGTTCATTGCAAAGGGCTCGCGTCCTATTATAATATGATCATAATCATAAAAGCCTTTATTTAACAATCTTACATTATTTTATTATAATTTATATTATCTGACACCGGTATGTTAAGATTGTACCGGTGTCAGATTGCTTGCCGGGGTTAGTCCGTAGATGGGTGACCATCTTTACATATCAAGACTTCTCCGTGCCTCGGAAAGCACGTTAAGCCGTTGGTCCCGGCTGTCATTTGTGGATCTTTGACAGTCGTTACGGGTCGTCAGAAGCCCGAAAATCTGACAACCAGTCTTGCCAAAGGGTATCGTATTACCCAATTACTAGGTTGTGGAGGTCAGATAGGCAGTCGCTCCATGTAAAATACTGGTATTCAGCTGCATCCGGTTAGACTGATCTGGCAGATGATGGTACGTTAAGATTGTCTTGCTTCACATAATATGATACTTAAACATTACTAGCGAAATGTGGGACTGTGGAATGTGGGACACACTATAGCTGTGCCCAACCCTTCGGGGAAGCAAGGCGTGATGTTATGTGATGTACTTATGTAATGAGTATTGTCGCAGACGACGGCCCGCGGCGAGAGCTGGCCCATCGACACGCTCTGCTGGGAGTTCACCGTCATGCCGCTGGAGGAGGCCGGCTTCGTGCGCCCGCCCCGGGACGGCGGGGTCTACGTCAGGTACGGCCTATGAACACCTCCATCTTAATACTTAGAAACTTGTCTTGTGTTTTATATTTATGTAAGGCATCTAGTTAATCGTACATCAAAATATCCCATTTTGATGTAAAAAAAAACATGAATGTACCTACAGTCTAATGTTGGTATATATGCCTCTTATTTTGAGCCTCAAAAAATTCACAACATATCACTCTTAGCATTTTCATCTTAGCTGCAAACTATATTACCCTTCATTCATCCCTTTAGAGGCTCAATATTCTGATTGCGTTTGATAAATAACATCCCTTTTCTATGTCGATATGTCATATAATGCGGCACCTGTGTGCGCGTGCGCAGGGGGCAGTACCTGGAGGGCGCGTCGTGGTTCCGCAAGGACGGCTGCCTGCAGGAGCCGCTGCCCATGCAGCTGGTGTTCCCGATGTCGCCCATACACTTCAAGCCCGTGCGCTTCACCGGCAAGCGCGTGCGCAGTAAGTCACGCTTTTTACAGAATATAATCATTAGAATCATCAATACAATTTCAATTACCCTATTGATAGGCATTTGTTAGGGTAATTTCAACTTCATAAGTTTCATATACTAACCTTAGAGATATTTTCATTTGACAGTTGAGGTTAGTTTTATAACCTCAATATTGTCTTCGATTATTTTTCAATTACAACATCTCGAATTACGACAGCTCCCTCGTCACGTGTTTTTTTTACCAAAGTATACGTAAAACGCAAGTACATCAGTTAATTTTCGTCCCGTAGACCGGTACACGTGTCCGTGCTACTACTACCCGAAGCGCATGGGCGCGTTCGTCGTGGCGTGCGACCTGCCGGCCGGCAAGGAGTCCGCCGAGTTCTGGGTCAAGCGCGGCACCGCCATGCTCTGCACGCTGGCCGCCTAGCTGACCGCTGTCCATTCTTAATAATTATATATCTAATTGTAATAATTTGGCTTTTTATTGCCCATTTCTTACCGTCAATCTGATTTCTTATAAACACTCCCCGCGTCACAAAAGTTTTAGAAATCCACACAATAAACTATGTACAGTCAGGCTTAGTGAATCATGACCCACTTTGACGATAAATCGTTTGAAACCGTCAAAATAACAAAGAAGGCAGATGACAAATTCGTTACCAAGGAAATGTATGTTTACGCGAATGTCGACCTAATTGTATTTGAATGTCTGTAAGAAAACAAGCTTATGGTGGGTCAGAATTCAATTTTTTCGACTGTACCTATCGTTTAGGACGTACTTATGCAAATCGGAAACAAGCCACAAATAGGTCATAATTGGTTTAAGTATACAGTAACATTTGAAAATGCACCTTCTACCGGCCCTTTAAAGATCATAGTTGTCTTATGAATCTTTCCTATCAAAATATTATGATACCAACTCATGTATTAGCAGATTTCTGAATAAAATTAAAATACCCATGCTGTGTGGTAATGCGGAGTGATATGAAGATTCGAATGAAGTTGTTTCGAAGCACGCTATTCTTTTTTTCTTTCTATTTTTTTATATAATATGTACATATATCTTTCGCTTTCTATTTTTTTTAACTACCTACCTGAAACTTTTTGAAAGGCCTACACTGTCCTCCCGTAACTATTAACATTGTAATTCGAAAATATTGTAAAAGCCAATTATCTTTTAAAAGAGTAACCGTGGAGTTTTTTGCCGGCTCCAACTGGTCGTTTCCTATAGAGAAGACTCTATAGGAAACGACCAGTTGGAACCGTGCACCTAGCTTCTGACGTTTCATAAGTGCCCATGAAGGTTTATGTGAAATAAAATATTTTGATTTTGATATTTCGAAAAAAAATGCGAGTGGTAAGTACCTACCTACGCCATTTCGAAAACACATTTAATCAAATATGCACGATGTGGGTTCAGTAGGTTCATAGCAACAAGTCCTCGCTTCGTGGTAAAAAAAATCACATCTTGCTCGAATGGCGCTCAGGGTACTCATTAGCTATAGGTATATAAAAAAAAACTATGTATAACAATGCAATTTTTGTTTTTGAATAGAATAAGGAATTTATAAAATTTTGAATATAAGTACATATTTCTGTTTATTATTAGCGCAGTCATTGTAAATAAATATTATCAAGGCGAAATACTAGAAATTATTTATGAACAAACATGGCAACATTGGCGTTCCTACACAACGACATAGTTTCAGAGTAGATGGGAAGGGTCTAAAGCCAAAAATATAGGCTGATTGTTGAGGTTGCATGAGCAGTAGCACTTTCCCTCAGGCGTCCCGTCTCCCACCATCATCATCTTTAGGTCCATGTCTGCTGCGACTGATTTTTGGTTGTCTGTGAAAAATATTTGATAAGTTAGATCATCTTTGTCACATTTCAGGGTACTTTAAGTTGAACCAGTTGGTGCTGGTTCCGATGGCAGCACAAGCTTACTAGACCCAATCTGTCTGTCATTTTGGGCTCGATCAGTGACGGCTTTTCACGCTGAGTAGTGCCCATATCACCGCACAAGCTGTAAACGTTTTTTGAATATCGTCTCTGCCCTCGGTCAATTATAAACAAAAATTCATGACAGAAGAGGAAATCAGAAACGATAATCGTAGGTCTTTAAAACAAAATTCAATCACGATGTTCAGCTGAATCTATAAAATAAAATTGTGACCCATAATTACATCGGACATCGCCAATGCCGTCGACGCAATCTGTTTGCGCCGCCGTTATGTAAAACTGTCGCCAGAGCTGAGTCCCCTGTGTGTCGTACCTTAAGGGGGCGTGTATTGACAGCAAAAAATCATATTTCACCCGCGCAACCCTTACCTACCCCTCTCATTAAACACGACGAAAACAAAACACAATGCCTTCCCGCCAGCAGAAACTTTTCGTCTGGCGTTTATAGAATTCGAATTTCAATCTTCTGTAGTTTATTTTGCTTATACGATACGCTAAGCTTGAATTCAGAACTATGGATCATGTTCATGTTTTGGAACTAGAAACTCAATGTTGACGTGAAAAAGTTCAAATGTTACCAAATTTTATTTAGGACCTTGTACAATTTGTACCTAATGACGTCTTTGTGGAAAACTATGTTACTAAGTAATAAATATAATGCTATATCGTGGATTTCTCTCTTTGGAGGATCGTGCAAAGTGATACCCAAGTAAAAAATAATATTCGTATAATGAATTTTGCACTGTATTGTGCAACGAATATGGCATGTGTCATGAAAACCTTTCCTGCGCCAAACGCGAACAATCCCCTTCGAAAACATTTGAAACATGTGAAAAAGAGGCCGAGTTCTGTACAAAAGAAATAAATGAAGGATTGTCGGCTTCACCACTAAAAGAATTGACATCTATTCATCTATGTAAATGGGTGCCAAAGTACCAAAGGGACTAATTATAACAAGGACCCGAGGTACGCGGCTCAGTACCTGCGCTGTGTTTTGGGCGCGCGCCCGGCGCGTTTTGGACGCTCGTCAAACGCAACAAGATTTCCACATTTTGTTGTAACTTTTGAACCGTGTTTCTTTTAAGTTTATTACTAATGCGGAGAAAATGACAAGGAAAAATAGTGAAAAAGGAACTCGCGTCCAAGCGTCAAGGGCACGGTTAGGCTTCATTTACGGAGACGCGAGGAGTCGCGCGTGGCTTTGGGCTGCGCGGCCCGCACTGAATTCAAACATATGGCGTTGTATGAGTGCGTTTACGGAGACGCGATTTTACACGCGTTTGTTTGAAATGGAGCGTTTTTTACGGCGGAGCCCGCGAATGGCTTAGCCGCGTCACACGCGGTGTTTCATCACGGCGGCGCACACAGCAGCAATTCTCGATGAAGCGATGCCCGCGGCATACCTTCTCCCAGTCTTATTTGTAAATCGCACAACGAAGATGCAAGTTGAGAGTGGCAAGTTGCGACATGTGCAGGCCTAACGGCGCCCGGCACGGGCGCTCGCTTAGACTGCAGCTCTTGATAAAATTCGTTACATAGGAATTCATACAATTTTATTGAGCGCCCGAAACGCAGCGTACAAAATGTGCGTCTCGGGCGCTTGTTATAACTAGTCCCTTAGTAGAAAGTTTAGTATGGTCCCTCTTTTTAACTGTTGAAATTGTAGCTTTGAAAACAAGCCAAGTTGCATTATAACTTTAGGCCTCATTTACGGAGACGCGGGGCGTGGCGCGTCGCGTGCAGTGTGGCGTCACGCGGCGCGTCTGACATTTTTTCTGTTTACGGTGCGGCGGCGCGTGAAGCGGCACTTATCATCCCACGCGTTAACATAACATATAGCAGTATACGTCTTGATTGTCGCTGCTTTTTTTTGGGGTTATAATATATTTTTTTTAAATGTGCTAATTAAAACCTTTCATTTGATACCCAACATGGTATGATTAAAAAATATTTTTTGTTGTTCATGATAGACCTAGAGGGCGCCATTTTCAATTTAATGTAAATAAAAATAAAATAATAAAAAATGTTTTATTGACATAAAAAGGTGTTACATTCTAATTTGAAGCCCTGACTCCTGAGCTAGGTGGAACCTGTGTTACAGGAGCCAGTGTCTTCACCCGTTTTTTTTTTTAACTTAACAATTTATGCAATAAAATTAAAACAATATAAATTTAGTGCATGCATGCTTGCTCGTGAGTGGTTTATGTATGTTTGTGTGTTTTGTGTGTACGTGAGTGTGTTGTAGGATTGTGTGTTTGTTTTAAGTACCATCCGAGGACGTGCGTATGAATACACAAGGCACGACCGAGGACCTTTTCAAAGCGAGGACCTTTTCGAGGGTCCTCGGTTTGATTTGACCAAAGATTCGTATTCTGCAAGCGATTTTGAGCCTTTCTGTATACTTAATAGGAAAAAGTTGTCTGAACCTCGGTTTGATCAAAAATTTTCATAATCTTACACACGCATTGTGTATCCACCAGGTGGCGCCTGTGTCACCTCATACACAGCCTCTTTACACTCATTTCACGTTGGTTGTATTATTCGAGGACTTTTGTGTTAACTTTAACACATAGGACCTCGGTTAGGTAGCTTTTCCAAACAATGTGTATTTGAGACCTCGGTTTGCTAGATTTTCCGAACAATGTGTATTCTAGTCCTCGTTTAGACAGTTTTCCTCGTGTGTAGAAGACGAGTTATGTGCTATCATTTAAATAAAATTATGGAGGAAAAAATCGAAGGTATAACTGAATTCTAAGCAAATCGTTAGTAGCTACTTGGCGCACGAGGAATAAGGAGGCTTCTTCTGCTGTTTGTGCTAACTACCTTGGCCTTCTAGATTACACAACATTATGATTTCAACCATAAAATATTTTACGGTCATGGGACACAAACAACAAGTTGAAGTAAACAAGTACAAACAAATAACAAACAGTAACAAATAAAGAAAGTTTTATTTTAAAATTAAACAAACTATAATCAATACCAGCATCTTTGAGATCTAGAATTAAACGTCAGTTTTCTTTTCTTTGCCCTGGCTTACCTGAAGGAAAAGAAAAAATGACTTAAAAATGACTGCAAATTAAATATCTTATCTTCATACGAGTATTGTATCGAATATCATCAAATTGAAGTTTCTGTTTTCTGGTGTTTCTACCAATTTTAAATCTAAATTCTAGTTTTACTTCATTTGAGTTATTTAATATGATGTATTATGGTAAACGATTATTAACACAAAAACGTAAAAACAGTAGGACACCAATAATAGAAAAACTAAAGGCAGTATAAAAAAAATATTATTAGAAGAAAATTACCTGTTCTTTTTTTTGTTTCGTATAATTATGTTATATAACTACGTAATATTTTATTGTTTTCCAGTTTCTGTCTTTTAAAATATTTTCGATGCTATTAACTGTTGAGGAGTTCCCTCATGAAGAGACGACCCTGGCTGCGCATTACCACTTTAGGGGTATGAGGAACAGGGTGTAAAGTTCACTCATCCCCCATAGAAAAGGGAGGATCCTCCTACCAGACGGGTGTTGTGTCTGGCGGACAACAGCCCAATGATTGATATTGGGTTTTTGTATATATGTTCACTGCACGGTAAACTCTAATTGCGCGATGCAGGATTTATGTGACGTCAGGTCTTCGATGCGTAGTTCGCATGTGGCGATGTAGATACCGCCACATCACTCCCCTCCGGAGACCGGAGGTCGATAGTGGGCTGAGTCTTGTATCTTGCGATGCTTGCCAGTGCCAGTTGTGGTTCCAGTGAGTCGGAACCGGGTGCCGCATTGTTCGCGGTGGGTCGGAACTGTTTGCGGCGATTGTGGTGATTGATGTGATTGCGGTGGTTCCCCAGTGGCTCATGGTGATGAGGTTGAGGTGATTGAGGTGATTCCCCAGTGGGTCGGGGTGATGAGGCTGAGGGTGATGACCAGGAATGCGCGTTCGCTGCATGCTGGTGGTCAGGATACCCGTTGACGCCTCGGGTGTTGGCTTGGCTGTGTGACTCGCCTCACTGAACGCTTGCGGGAGTGATGATGATGACGTCACGCTGGAGTAGTTGCACGAAGGCTGCGTTGACGTTCATATTCGGGGTCACCAATTTAGGGGTATGAGGAACAGGGTGTAAAGTTCACTCATCCCCCATAGAAAAGGGAGGATCCTCCGACCAGACGGGTGTTGTGTCTGGCGGGCAACTGCCCAACGATTGATGTCGGGTTTTTGTATATATGTTCACTGCACGGTAAACTCTAATTGCGCGATGCAGGATTTATGTGACGTCAGGTCTTCGATGCGTAGTTCGCATGTGGCGATGTAGATACCGCCACACCACAAACTGGTAATTATTTTAGTTTTACTATATAAACCTAACGAGTATGCCAAGTTTGAAGACGATGCTATCAACTGTTGAGGAGTTCCCTCACGAAGAGACGACCCTGGCTACGCATCACCTCAAACAGGAAATTACTGAGGCACCGGGCACAAATCCAGACTTCGGACTGTTTCTGAGAAATTCTAAATGGTTAACCCAATAACACTTTGCCAGACCCGGGAATCGAACCTGCCTCATGCATAGCAGTAGCGGTTGCGACTTGCGACTACCAGACCAACGAGGCAGTTATTTATAAAAATGTTGTGGCTGTTATTTTAGTATACTATATCATTCGAACGACACTATGCAACACGTACTGACTGCCGTTATCGCTAGCGCGGCAAAGCATTGATACCACACATGTACGCACGGCTACACATCAAGCTATACATTTCCAGTATAAGGTGACCTCGCATTGTACGGAAATTGCGAAACATTGCGAGATCAGCATAAACTGGAAATGTATAGCTTGATGTGTAGCCGTGTGTACTACACTCATTTAAAATTCACAACTTACCTTTCCTCCACAGGGATTACACCTTTCTTATTCGCGGTCTTCACGTAGGTATTCACAATATTACGAAAATAATAACGTGTGCTCTGACTGAAAGTCTTTTTAGAACTAAATAAAACAAACAAAAACAACTACAGTGACTCGCAAGTCGCGAGTGAGCGTATGACAATATTACAATCTATTCAAATTAGAAAGAGATTTATTTATTTATTAACTCATCATCACTATCATTACAGGAATTTCCTAATTCAATAGCGTGGCCATAATTACAGCTTTATTATTCACCATAACATATAATGTACAGCGCGGTTTTTGAGAACTCACTCAGAGAACAAGTAAAAAGATCTATGCTGTCTGCTACCAAATTAGATGTGTATCATTCATACTCTCACAGTTTTTCATTGTCGGTATCCATGCACGTAAATTTGATCACTAAGGAGCTTACATATCAAATACTATTAGGTCGTTTTATGCATATAATATTTGCAAAATAGTTTCATGAAATAAGAAGAGTAGTTGAAAATGTTTCGGAACCCGGTATCTCCAGTTTCTACCAGTTTGTAGGGACAAACTGGCAAGATTCTACGCGATGCATCTACCTACATAAAGCATCGTTTTGTGATTTTTACATTGCTTGTCCAGTCACTACGCGACATACAGGTAGTGGTTAACCTGGAAAGCTGCGAGGTACACGCTATCGCACCTTAGTAATGCGCTCAAGGCGCGGACCCCCCCCCCCCCCGCCGAGCGGCGGGCGCGCGGCGCGCCAGCGCTCGCACAAAAAGCATAAACACTTGAGAAATACGAAACGCACTTCATTATCGTTAATTGGTTTGGGTTCTTGAATAAATAGACCACATACTTATGTATAAACAATAAGCGGGTAACTAAAATAGAACTTACAAATAGAGAATATTACGTAGTGGGCTTTGTTTTTTGTTTTGACCGTATCTCTAAAACTACTGGATCGATTTTTATGAAATTTTCGCAGGTTTTATTATAAATACGTAAGTAATCTAACAACAATAAGAGATTATGACATTGACAGAAAAAAATAGACAGATGTCACGGCAATTTTCACGTGACACACGCATCAAACTTCAACAATAAAAAAAAAAAAAAAAAAAGAGAAATTATGGTTTTTAATGAGTAAGTCGACTAGAATATCTATCTGCCCATAGACTTAAATTGCCACAGACGATAAAAACCCTTATTTATAAGTAGAAATAGAGATTTAAACCGCGGGAAACGCCTGGTACGTTAGTGTACCAGCGGTACTTGACGCCGATTGACGTTTGGTACATATTTGTACCAATGCAGCTTTACAGGGAGGCAATGTTTTACTGCAGAAATAATACTATCGCTGTGATTTATGAATATAAAAGTAACGTAGTAAAAGCAAGAAATATTTTACGATTTGTTGTTTTCATAGTGATTCCATGCTTTATAAAGTTTTTAGTTTGGCTTAGGTTTTTACAGAAAAACACAGAACAACGTGGTATTCTTTATTCTTAAATGTTGTCACGCACGGTTTTACTTTGATGCGGCACGCGGCATATTGTTTGTGTTCGTTCGCGCAAAAAAGACGAAAACATTACAGTTCTGTTTACAATTTGTTCGTAGAAAGTGATTATGTGACTTAATTTCTTCCTTTTTATTTATGTATAATGTTAGAGAAAAGAGACTTTCCGTGAAAATATTGTGTAAATAAATATTGAATCGTAACATAACATCACGCCTTATTTCCCCGAAGAGTTGGGTAGAGGTATACAAAAAGTACACCTACGTTTCGCCAGTTATGTTGGTATAACATAATACTTTGAAAAGCGCCTACATACGTAAAGATAATCGACTCGTCCTCGCTTGGTACTTCATTTTTAGAAAATGTGTGTAAGGAATAATTCGGAACATTCTACTTACATTAATAAATTATCTAATGGTATTTAGGTAGGAAGTTTTTTCATGTCCTCGCTGTGTTCAAGTTCTACTCGGAAAACTGTCCTCAGTTTAGTGATATAAAGTGTAACACAGCGTCCGCAGTTAGTACAAGATATAAGAAATATTGTGTAAAAATACGTCCTCGGAAGGGTGTCGCAGGGCTGACTTAAGGGGTCCTCGGTTGGCATACACAAAGTCCTCGTATGTGCATCGCTGGTCACATTTGGCTGTGTATTTCAGGTCCTCGGTATGATAGCCGCAATTCATACAGAAAAATGTTGAGATAGCATTATGCCAATAAGCTTATCACTATATATTTAGTCATCTGTCTCTTTCTATCTTATTCAAAAAGGCCAACGAAGTATTAAAACCAGTTTTTTGGAGGGTCCTCGGTACGGTCAAGAACTACCAAGGTCCTCGTAAGGGTGTCTGTACAAACAGGGGTGTGTGTATGAGTGTATGTGTGTGTGTGTGACTGATTGTGCTTTGGTCTTCATATAGCCGATGACCAGCGGACGATCAAGAAGCTTCCAACGATACCTCATTTGTCAAATTGTGATGAGTCTTTTAGAAGATAATATGAGGTAACAGACATAGATAAATACATAGAAACCAGTCAAAATCATAACCCTCCTTTTTGCTTCGCCGCAGTCAGGTAAAAACTAAAACCCAACTACGACAAAAAAGTCAAATAAAGAGATATAAACAAGACATCACGGACAGACCAATTAAAAATCCGGAGTCATACGTAATCTGTTCGAGTTCGATAACCGAAGAATAAAAGTATTATTCTAAACAAGTTTTATTTAGGTCAGTCGCTCCAATTGTTCGTCTAAGGGTCACCTTACAAGAAGTTTGTCAAAAAAAGTGGGAATAAATGAATTTCGATCCTGAGTAAATCGCAATAAGATTTAATCTCCAGTGCGAACTTTCAAATGAACGTGGGCTCGTTGGCTATGTTGTAAATTTTCTCCGCAAGAAAATTCACCGCAATACAGAACAATGGCGCTAGTTGTACCTACTTCTTTCTATACTCCGTGCTAATATTATATCAGTCAAAAATCTGTCAAATAAAATGTATGTCATCTTGAGTTTTCAAATATCAACATTGAATTTTATATGTTTATTTAGAATCGGTATTTATTTATTTATCAATAAATAACACTTGTAATATTCGTTTTGGAAGTGGTTTTAGTGTTTATTTCATGTTTTCTATGTCTCAGTTTCTTTTGTGGAATGTGATAAATTACGAAAATATTATTTACGAAAATAAATAATATCTCAGCGCAGCTAAAAATTTGAGCGCAGTCCTCTCGTCTCAACAGAGCGACGCCGACTGATTTGTGAAACAAAAATATGCTTGAAGTTCCCGTAATGTGCGACGGAAGATGGCTTCTTCCACGAACTAAGAACGTCGTAAGTCCTACAAGCTTTGATTCGTAATAAAACCAAAAATAAAAGGAATAAAAAAAAAAGCCTACACAATTTTTTTTGCCTTGTTTTAATACATATAATCATCTAATTTTTATCATAATAGGCATTAGCATTTTAAGTACAAATCGAAAATACGTGAAAATTAGAGGTAACTTCGTGATATTTTTTTATCGAGAAAATTTTAATATTTTGTGTTTCTGTTACACAAAAAGTTTGGAAATATCATGTAGTTACTCATACTATTTTTATTTTATACCTAAGTCTTATCAATTTTATGAAAAATCAAATTGAAGACAGGCAATTTTGGTTACGTCCCGGCCTTAAGGATGTTTCACGCCCTCCTGACCACCAATCCTGAGTGTGATCTGTTTGCTGATGAATGGAGCAGAATTATGCGTGTATGTCTGATGTTTTGCGAGATTAAGTATGCTAGGTTGTCCTCTATTATAAGTTAGTATTTGAGATATTTCTGTTTACTACTGTTTAAATTTCTATGTTAATTAATGTAATTGGTGTTACCGTTTTAATTAACAATAAACAATTCTTTTTTTTGTTAAATTATTCACATACCTGCTAGTTTGAGATGAAGAAGCCGTCAAGCGTCCCGATTCTATCTTAGTAAGCTTGTAGGATGTAAGAAAACTGGATTCTTGACTTTAGGTATATTTTCTTCTCTCGCAGTCTAAAATACTTCCAGGAAATATTTTTCTTCCATGAAGTACCTATTCTGTCAGCTGAACCGTCCATTATGACACGATAACTTTGTGTTGATGGTGATTGGAGAGACTGCAATGCGTATCGCGTCGCTGCCATGGTCGCTGTGAAGTGATGAGTGCAATGCGTATCGCGTCGCTGCCATGGTCGCTGTGAAGTGTTGAGTGCAATGCGTATCGCGTCGCTGCCATGGTCGCTGTGAAGTGTTGAGTGCAATGCGTATCGCGTCGCTGCCATGGTCGCTGTGAAGTGTTGAGTGCAATGCGTATCGCGTCGCTGCCATGGTCGCTGTGAAGTGTTGAGTGCAATGCGTATCGCGTCGCTGCCATGGTCGCTGTGAAGTGTTGAGTGCAATGCGTATCGCGTCGCTGCCATGGTCGCTGTGAAGTGTTGAGTGCAATGCGTATCGCGTCGCTGCCATGGTCGCTGTGAAGTGTTGAGTGCAATGCGTATCGCGTCGCTGCCATGGTCGCTGTGAAGTGTTGAGTGCAATGCGTATCGAGTCGCTGCCATGGTCGCTGTGAAGTGTTGAGTGCAATGCGTATCGCGTCGCTGCCATGGTCTTTGTGATCTGGAGTGACCATTAACTTTTTCGCTGTCTGATGATGGTGGACATGAAGTGTATGTAAAGCGTAGCCGTCAGTTGTTGTTAGTTGATGATCCTCGTGTGACCGTTATTGCTGCACCTTGATAAGAACTTGTGTCGACGTATTCCCGTTAGAGCTGTTTACAGTTGCCCACTTGTTCATAGGGAAGGTTATTGTTGCACTCTTGTTCATTCTGACTTGTTGGAACCGTATTAATAATTTAAAAAACTCTTGAAGTAATAAATCTATACTGCACTAAGCACACAGATGTTTAGCAAACACGTTAACTCAAAGTATATATATAACAAAAGCCATGATTTTTTAAATCCCAGAAGCCACCAAAAGTTTTGTAATTTACATAAGATTTCGTTGATTCCTGTATCACTTGTTGTCTTGGAATTGTTAGCTTATGACAACTCTTATGCATACAATTTCGAAGACAACAGAAATACAAATCCGTAATGCAAATTATTAGTTATTATTAGTGGCAGACATTGGATTTGTTATGTGTTTCGTTCGTTTTTGGTTTGTCGTTATTTTTTAGAGCCTGGTTTAGAATCATCATCGTCCGCTGCATCAGTGTCCACTGGCGCCTGTGGTACTTTTCACAGCGAACAACTTGAATCAACAATGTTTTTCACTACCTTGTAAATCTGTTCCTTTAAGCTTTCAATTTCGCTGTTATATTTTGCTTGGTCGATAATGACATTCTTCATTTCGGTGTAAAGACATTTCTTAAAGTCTTCCGCTTTACTGGCAGCACTTTGTGCTTTGTTGATAATGAGATCCCACTTTATTTTTAATTTGTTAATAATTTTGTTCAGAAGTTTGCTCTGATCTTCTTTTAGTTTGCTCAGAATGTTTTTCAAGTCGGCTTTCAATTTTTCAAGTAAAACATCCTTGTCCTTTTTCAATTTGGTAACGAACTTGATGATGGCTGCCAATCCTTCACTAACGGAATCTGTAAAAAATTAAAATTAAACCAATAGTGAAATTAATTTCATATAAAATAACCGAGTTCTCTGACAGTGATGTTGACGCCGCCAAGTTCTAATTAAAGGTAATTAAATGTAAAGTTGTATGTTGTTGTTGTTGTTGCCGGGGTTGGTCCGTGGATGGGTGACCATTTTCACATATCCGGCTGTCATTTGTGGATCTTTGACAGTCGTTACGAGTCGTCAGAAGCACGAAAGTCTGACAACCAGTCTAACCAAGGGGTATCGTATTACCCAGTTACTGGGTTGTGGAGGTCAGATAGTCAGTCGCTCCATGTAAAATACTGGTATTCAGCTGCATCCGGTTAGACTGGAAGCCGACCCCAGCGTAGTTGGGAAAAGGATGTTGGTTGGCAGATGATGATGAAATGTAAAGTTGTATAGTCCAGGACTTGCTTGCAATGGAATGAGGGTATAACAACCTGCACTAGGCCCGCGAGGTGGATTATGGCTCGCTCCGTCTGATTATAATCCATCTAAAAAGTCCAAGGACTCTCCTAGGATTTTGGAAATGGATTGGTTTCTTTTTACGCTAGGCGCTGCGATTGTTTGCGACTGCTGCTCTTATAAATAAACTTAACTTTGGCAAACAAATATCTAAACGAATCTTGTCAGTAGATACATTATTCCTGTTCTTCCCAAGAAATTCATTTCAACCATGCCGGAACCTTTGATTGTGGAGTCTGTAAAGTGGTTTCTTGATATTATTAGTCAGTCATCTCTTATTCTTCAAGTGGTGTTAACTTAAGCTCAAACTCTAGGCATATTGGTACTGTCAAACAAAATGGTATTTCTGAATACCCGTGTTAAAGAAACATACTTAAGTAGTTCCTCTTGAATCCTCTTTATCCTCCTCCAGCTCGAAATTTAGTCATATCAATGGTGATTAGCCAACTACGCGGGAGATCAAATAATGCACGAGTTTTTGCCCAAACACCTCTGCACTCTTTCTTTTTCTAACGCTCGTAGCGCGTTAAACGTAGGTACCATAATCGCTTGCAGGGCATATCAAGTTGACAATAAAGCCGCTTATCTATACATTGTTCACGCACCACATGAACATGTTGCTGTAACAATGTTGCACGACTATGTTGCCGGTGTATACGGGGCTTAATAGTTAAGTACACCAAATATGGTTCCCGATCGTAACTGACCTGTTTTTGTAAGAACACTATCCGTTGTGACGAAAAAACAAAAAAAGTTTGCGGGAGTCATCTTGGACGTGCTGTACGTGCGGGTTGGAGGCAGTTAATATCAACTGCAATATGACAATTCAGCGAGAGACAATCCGAGCAAGAGAAAGACAGAGGATAGACGAAATGTGGTGCTGGAGGCGGATGCTCCGAATTCCATGGACAGCCAAACGCACAAATGTGTTTATTCTTTCCCAGCTCGATATCAAGACCCGATTGTCCACAGTTTGCCTACAGCGTATTTTGATCTACTTCGGCCACATAATGCGAAGGGGAGATACTAGCCTAGAAAAGCTGGTCATTGTTGGCAATACCGAAGGAAAGAGAGCGCGAGGCCGCTCGCCAACACGATGGTCCGACCAAGTAAAAGAAGCTACATCCTCGCGCAAATTTCAGCAGGTGGTGATGGCAACTTTGGACCGGAGTCGATGGAGGCAGATTGTGCGCTTAAAGGGGTCCAGTGACCACGATCCTCAGTAATGAGGGACCGATTGAAGAAGAAGATGACAATTCAGCGAAGGTAGGTGCGGAACGGAGTTTTCCGATCTGCACAAGCCGAATGAAAGCCGAATATGTGTAGTACATGTTACGGGTCTGCTTTTTTGTTCAACAAATCAACCGAATCTAATCTTATGTGCCGACCAGAACAAGTCTAGCATTTCGCACGACGTCAGTGTGATGCGTAGATCGAATGTGGCGATGTAGATCGGCCGCCCACATCACTCCTCTCCGGAGACTGGAGGTCGATAGTTGGCTGGGTCTTGTGTCTTGCGATGCTTGCCAGTGCCAGTTGAGGTTCCAGTGAGTCGGAACCGGGTGCTGCATAGGTCGCGGTGAGTTGGAACTGTCTGCGGTGATTCCCCAGTGGGTCGGATGTGGTACAGCGCTGGGTTGAGGCTGACCGCTGTCGTCGACCAGGAGAGGGTTGAAGCGCTCTGCTTGTGGACCGGCCGAAACTGCAGTGTGCTGTGCCAAGGTTGCTGATGAGGCTGAGGGTGATGACCAAAGGAATGCGCATCCACTGCATGCTGGTGGACAGGATACCCGTTGGAGCCGTGTGTGCTGGCTGACTGTGTGACTCGCCACACGGAAGCTTGCGGGAGTGATGATGATGACGTCACGCTGAAGTCACCAGTATGGAGGTGTGAGGAACAGGGTGTAAAGTTCACTCATGCTCCATAGAAAAGGGAGGGATCCTTCGACGGATTTTTGCGTGACGTCATGGTGATGCGTCGTTCGCATGTGGCGTTGTTGATGCCGCCATAGGTCAGGTCCACGGAATTTTACACATAAATATGCAAATAGTACTAAAATAATTATAACAGAAGGCATTGCACTGGAGCAGATAAGTATGAGCTTTTCTATTGAACAAACTAACAAAAGTTTGCCCAAAAAGTAAATCACTACAAAGTAAAAAAACTGAAAATACAAAACCAAAGACAACGACTTCCGTACTATAATTGAAGCTAACTCAAAAATTTCTCAAGGAACGTTAATAATTTATATTATTACTAGCGGACTCAGCAGACGTTGTCCTGCCCGAACAGCGCCACCTACCGGGTCCAATTGTATTTTCAAACCATCCGGGGACCCACTCAAATATACACACAAAATTTCATCCAAATCGGTCCAGCCGTTTAAGCGGTGTTAGGTGACAAATACACGTACAAAAGAATTATATACAATAAAGATGGGAGCACCGCGAGAGATTTTTTTTTTCATATATAAAATTCGGCGAATCAACCGTAGCAGGTAGATACTATTTATATGCAGTGGCGGACTAAGCCTGATGGGGCCCGGGGTGGAAAACTAAATAGGCCCCTGGGGTGGCAAAACTAAATGGCTCCCGCACAGTTATGCAGAAAAGTTTGAGAAGCTCTATGGGCGAGCGAATCGATCTCGACATTTTAAAGCTGAAAAATTTTAGCACTCTAGTTTATATTTAGCATATGCGTAGGGGGCTCCCGAATACAAGCTACCTTTTACTTACCAAGCATAATTATTTTGGCCTTGTTTGACTCGAGATTAGGGGGCGGACCGCACTTGCCTCCCCTTAGTCCGACAATGTTTGTAAGTGCACTACAACGCACTAGTCCCGACCTCCGTCCGTCCAAATTTAGATCAGTTAGTTCGATTCTTAAAGACCGGCGATTTTAGGGTTACCTACGGTTATCCGTAGTTTTTTTTAATTGTCGGTGTTCCTATGCAAACGTAGGTTTCCTTCCTTAAAATTCCTATCAGTCAGTAAGTATCTAATATTTATAGTAATAAATCACCATTCGAGTTTCCAAGGATAATAACTGGTTTCGATTCCCGAGATGAGATCTTTTAAGGATAATCTTTGAATTGACAATGACCGCTGCACGTACCTATTGCGCCCGTGCGCGGCGCTCGGAGCTATACCAAAATATTATACAAATCCTCTTCACCGTATCCGGTGACAGCGGCCCAGACTAATTTTCTTTCCTTTCGTGAGCTCTAGCAAAGTCTAATTTGGTCTTGAAAACCCAGTGACACCATGTACAGAAGAGATAATGAGCATCATTGTACGACTTTTGCATATTTTGCGCCTCTTGTCTAGGTTTTCAAGACGATTTGTTTCAAAGCGACAGTGAGAGTGCTTTGTGGATACCAAATACCAAAATAAACAGTGCTTTAAAATAGCTAATATTTAAAAAATACATACCCAATGTGCCTCCTACTACTCCTACTGCTTTATCTATTGTCCCTACAACTTGTCTTCCTAGTCCTACTAGTCCTCCCAGTAGTCCTCCTTTTATTTGTGCTCCAGGTGTCAGTTTGTCTTTGCTCGCTTCGGTTGACCCGGAGGCATTCTCTTCCTCTGGTGCTTCCGATGTGGAACTGTCAACTGTTGCCGCTGTGGTTGCCTCGGAGTCAGTACTGTTGCTGAACGCTTCCGAGGTGGAAGATGTAACTGTTGCCACTGTGGTTGAATCGGAGTCAGTACTGTTGCTGCACGCTTCCGAGGTGGAAGACGCAACTGTTGCCGCTGTGGTTGAATCGGAGTCAGTACTGTTGCTGGACGCTTCCGAGGTGGAAGACGCAACTGTTGCCGCTGTGGTTGAATCGGAGTCAGTACTGTTGCTGCACGCTTCCGAGGTGGAAGACGCAACTGTTGCCGCTGTGGTTGAATCGGAGTCAGTACTGTTGCTGGACGCTTCCGAGGTGGAAGACGCAACTGTTGCCGCTGTGGTTGAATCGGAGTCAGTACTGTTGCTGGACGCTTCCGAGGTGGAAGACGCAACTGTTGCCACTGTGGTTGAATCGGAGTCAGTACTGTTGCTGCACGCTTCCGAGGTGGAAGACGCAACTGTTGCCACTGTGGTTGAATCGGAGTCAGTACTGTTGCTGGACGCTTCCGAGGTGGAAGACGCAACTGTTGCCACTGTGGTTGAATCGGAGTCAGTACTGTTGCTGGACGCTTCCGAGGTGGAAGACGCAACTGTTGCCGCTGTGGTTGAATCGGAGTCAGTACTGTTGCTGGACGCTTCCGAGGTGGAAGACGCAACTGTTGCCGCTGTGGTTGAATCGGAGTCAGTACTGTTGCTGGACGCTTCCGAGGTTGACTCGGAGGTAGTAGCGCTAGTCAACGATGAGGACTCTGCATCAGCGAAGGCTAAACCGGCCTGTAACAGTTTAATTCACTGCTAATTACTACTACAACTACTACAATCAACCGGGCTTTAAAATAGCACATAAAACCATTACATTTTTTTTTTAATTTTTTGTCTCTGAAATAGGTCTATTGAATTAAAAATCAGTTGGGGTGTCTGAGGTTTTGCGTATTTAACGTTACACGTTGTATATAATATAGCGAAAATAAAGCATTAGAAAATCACATTTAAGTTAAACAAAATTGGTTTCACATTAAGTTTGCGGATCTACGCGGTCATTACAATTTTACCGCAATAGAACTGATGGGCAAGCTACAAGTATGGAACATCTGTGTACTTATGTAACCAGCTGTACCTCGCGGTTTCACCCGCATAAATATAGTATTGTTCCCGTGGGAATATTGGGATAAAAGGTCCTATGCCCTTCTGCAGATCATGGTTTACCCATGTGGTAAATTTCGTCCAACTCCATTCAGCTGTTTTAGCGTGAAATCGTAAAACAAATAAACGTTTCATCGAGTAAGCGTTTCATACGAATATGAAGTTTATTAGTACGTGATTAAGGGTCATATTTTTATGCTATGCTTAGCTTAGTAATGTCATAGTGTGATCTGTGAATCTCGCCCTTAGCAGCTCCATGTTAAACGGAAGTAATCAACGAGTCGGACATTTTTAAATTGATAAATTAGAAAATGTACTTACGATTGCAGCCAATACGACCAATAACGAAACAGTCTTCATTTTGGAAGATAATTATTTGTTACAATATTGTCGAAACACCGATGACGAGCAACTTGTAACTTCGGCCACAGAGCGCAGCCTTTTATATGATCCGAATATTAGTTTAGCTTTTACACCTGCGCAAACATGGGACCGAAATGTAAATTGTAACGTAATTAATTTATAGGTACTCGACGCAACATAATACTTCCTGTAGACTCGGGATGGTTCTAGAATGTTTGCAATGCATAATACTATGCACTTGATACATACATGTAGAATTTTACCCCTACAATTCCTCAAAAGACCATCTCAGACATTGGCTTTAATTTTATGGCCTGACCAAGGTTAAGTCTAGAATTTAAAAGAGACTGCGACCTCTGAGTTTGTTTCGGTCTTTCAGTCATATACACTTGGAAGTGATAAGATGATTCGAATAGTTTCGACGCAGCGACGCACGCTATTTCGAAAAAAAATTGCAAGTTCGAAACACATTGAATCGAAAACCTTTTTATCGAATGACGTTATCGCGAACACGTTGTATCGAAATCCAGTGTTGCGTTAATTTGTTTAGGAATCGAACTGACGACCCCGATGAGACACACCAAGCCTCGTCTTCGGATTGAAAGATTTAACCCCTTTGGATTCCTTTTTATGGGGCTACGTCTAGGTCAAACACCCTATGTGTTTGACCGTCCGCGAGAATACCAGTATTTTACATGGAGCGACTGCCTATCCGACCTCCACAACCCAGTAACTGGGTAATACGATACTCCTTGGTAAGACTGGTGGTCAGACTTTCGAGCTTCTGACGACCCGTAACGACTGTCAAAGATCTACGAACGACAGCAGGGACCAACGGCTTAACGTGCTTTCCGAGCAACAGAGGGGTCTTGGTATGTAAAGTAACTTAACCTGAATGAGCAACCCGTGCGGCTGTTATTACTTAGCCACAAGCCCCTACGTTACTACGATGGTTGGCGCAACATGTATTTTTCTTCCATAATGTCTATTGTCATAATGTGTAATGTCTAATGTGTATTTCTCTAGCATAATCAGTCTAAAACCTTCCCACTGCTAGGACACGGGCCTCCTCTCGGTGAGAGGGTATAGTGGGCCGTAATCCTCCACACGAGCCCAGAGCGGGTTGGTAGATGTCACGTCTTTTAATTTTTGGTTCTTGGACATGGCGGTTTCCTCACGATGTTTTCCTTCACCGTTTTGAGAGCATGTCAGTTCATTTACGAAACTGACATTATTATTTCCCTCACTTCCATGCAACATTCCAACCAAATGAAGCCCAGAGCCACGATGCGAGGGTGATACAGAGAGAGTGTACAAATTAGTCCAGATATTAAGTTGGTTACCCCAAAAGAAGTACATATCTCGAGAAGCTCGAGGCTAAGTAATAACAGCCGCTCGGGTCGATCCATCAGGTTAAGCTACGCTTGCCGGGGTTGGTCCGTGGATGGGTGACCATTTTCATATATCGAGACTCCTCCGTGCCTCGGAAAGCACGTTAAGCCGTTGGTCCCGGCTGTCATTTGTGGATCTTTGGCAGTCGTTACGAGTCGTCAGAAGCACGAAAGTCTGACAACCAGTCTAACCAAAGGGTATCGTATTACCCAGTTACTGGGTTGCGGAGGTCAGATAGGCAGTCGCTCCATGTAAAATACTGGTATTCAGTTGCATCCGGTTAGACTGGAAGCCGACCCCAACATAGTTGGGAAAAGGCCAGAAGAAGACCCCAAAAGAAGTATCTAGAGAAATTAAGAAAAAATTTAATTGGAGAAAATCTCCTGGTTACGACTTAATTACAGGGGAAGTTTTACAAAATCTCCCACGCAAAGCGATAGTCTGCATTTCGATTAAAGCACGTTCCTGACATGTGGAAAGTAGCTGAAGTCATAATGATAGCCAAGCCTGGGAAGCCACCGCATGAAACAACATCTTACAGACCAACATCACTATTGCCTGTGCTGTCAAAGCTATTTGAGAAAATTATTTCTAAAGAGATTGAAACCTCTCGGCCCGTGTCAACTCAACCCACCTACACTAAGAGGATAAGGACCTCATAATATTTTGCAAATAAAATTATTAAAAATTAAGTAAAAGTATTTATTTAGCTACAGACAAGAGCAACTTGCATATTCATGATATTTTCCTCATTTACTATTTAAATTAAACATAATTATTATATACTTTTTAGGTACATAATTTAGCACTTGGATAAATATCTGCATGCAATGACATTTGAAATGATAGTAAGTACCTACTGTTTACTTAAATATCTTATTTTATTTGCCTTCTGAAAAGAAAAATAGAATAACGACGTACTAGTGACAGTTGTGCATATAACAAATAGTATGTTCAGTAAGAAAGTAAAAAATACGTGTCTGTACCGACCGGAAGACAAATAGCAAAAATTAAAACTTATTTTAGGTACTTTTGTAGTTAATACAAGGATATGGCATGGTTTGTCTGCATTTATTGGAATTGTGGTAAGCCAATAATTTGTACATGAGGTGCTCAGGGCTAGATAATAACAGCCGCACGCGTCGATCAAAGTTTGAGCTACGCTTGCCGAGGTCGGTCCGTGGATGGGTGACCAACCATTACATATCGAGACCCCTCCTCGAATGCCTGGGAAACCACGTTAAACCCTTGGACCCGGCTGTCATTGACACTAAAAAAAAAACTCATAGCATTTACCTATTTCAATAAACCATTTACCAGGCACTTTTGAATTGTCAAGGAGTTGATCAGTCAGAAATATGAAGCTAGTTGTCCATTTCAAAGCGTAGTAGGCCTACCTATGGAGTACCTATGGAGAAGAGCGGGCAAGAAACTCCACGGACACTCTTTTATATACAAAAAATTGGTTACATCATTCATGTTGAAATTATACATGTGAGAACAATGTACAAAGCACGTTAAAAGCGTCTGCAATTATAAAATAAAAACAATTCAAAAATGAAACTATGCCATGGAAGCTAAGAGATGACCAGTCACAACTGAAGGCGCGGGCGCCCGTTCACGAACATGACGCATGGATCAGCACCATTCAGCTCATATAGTTTTGACAGTCGTTACAGGTAGTCAGAAGCCAGAAAGTCTGACAACCAGTCTTACCAAGGAGTATCGTGTTACCCATTAACTGGATTGTGTGGAAGTCAGTTAAACAGTTGCTCCATGTAAAATACAGATTTTCAGCTACACCCGGTTAGACTAGAAACCAACCCTCGGTTTCCAGTCTCAACATAGTTGGGAAAAGGCTAGGTTATTAGAAAAGGATAAAATATACGATAGTAACTCAAAGAGACGTTTTATTAAGAAGAAAACAAATCTCACTTTAAAATCATGTTTAATTATAACTTAAAAATAATAATCTTCCAAATAATAGATTCTTCTTCAGATTGACAAACGTTACAATAGTACATTGTGATACAAGTGTGCTCTATTGGATATTACATGCGTTTCATACGACGTTTTTCAACACTTACGAGGAAAAAACAGACTTGTAAGAACTTATGCTACAATAACGTACCTAACTAAAGAGATGATAGATTTATAAAGTTTAACTGACCTTTGTTGCCAGGTACT
This sequence comes from Lithophane semibrunnea, assembly GCA_947363905.1. Lineage (NCBI taxonomy): Eukaryota > Metazoa > Arthropoda > Insecta > Lepidoptera > Noctuidae > Lithophane > Lithophane semibrunnea. The sequence continues at coordinate 1,487,483 of OX376185.1, forward strand.
ACTACATACTGACTATCCGGAGTTTCGTTTAAAAACTTCTACGTCTGTTGGTGACAATACTTTAAATTTTGTATTTTTGATAATAATTAACCACACAACGAAAACGATAACAAATATTTGTGGAAAGTGGCGCGCTGGTTTTGTTTTTTCCGCTAGCGATGCGCGCGCGGATATAAATAAAGGCACTGGTAATACCGCTGAACAGCCTATATAAAAATATAATAATTTAATAAAACTACGCAAATAGGGTTAGGGTAGTGAACAATATTATAATTTTATTTTAGGTATTTTAATTTAAAATATGATATATTAACTTAATATGTTAATTTCTCATATTTTATTTATTTACACAGTAGGCATAATAAAAGGCCATGAAGTTTCTTTGATGAGATTAAAAAAAGCGCAAGTCTCTGCTCGGGTGTAAATAGAGAATGCTCATTTATTAGTAGGATAGTTCATAATTACAGCCTATATAAAAATATAATAATTTAATAAAACTACGCAAATAGGGTTAGGGTAGTGAACAATATTATAATTTTATTTTAGGTATTTTAATTTAAAATATGATATATTAACTTAATATGTTAATTTCTCATATTTTATTTATTTACACAGTAGGCATAATAAAAGGCCATGAAGTTTCTTTGATGAGATTAAAAAAAGCGCAAGTCTCTGCTCGGGTGTAAATAGAGAATGCTCATTTATTATTAGGATAGTTCATAATTATTAATCCAATGTAAAGTATACTACCCGCAGACGTTTAGTTATAGTAAAAAAAATCCCATGGGCAGGCATGGGATTTTGTTTACCATAACTAAACGCTACTGGTTTGTTTATGGTTCTTTTTTTTTAAAATAAAAACATGCTTTTGAGCGCTTGTCTTTGGTAAAAAGCTTCACCAAAAACAATTTCTATTGAATGAATGAAATGCACCGACCCCAGCGTGGCTTAACCAGACTCGATAAATCGAATGAACCCCAGGATTTGCACTAGCCCCTGAAGTCTCATGGTTCATGGAGCTACAGAAGCCATTGCATATCGAAGAGTAGACCGGGGGGCGCGGGTAATGGTAGGGATAGACTGTGCCCTTAGGGATAGGGAGGGACTTGCGAGCCTACCGGATATGCATCCTTGAGTAAGCAATGGACTAGTGGAGAGACGGGTAATATTTATCTAGGGATGGGCATCTTTTTACGATGTCGCCGCCAGTTGACTTCGTTCGATCTTCACCGTTGAATCCATTGGCGGAGATATTATGCTTCGTTCTCGGCTCTTTTCTAACACCTTGCTGTACTATGCTCCAATTTGCTGTTTTCTGTATCTTCGTCTGAGCTCTCGCTGCGGTCCGTTTCAGGTTTCTTGTATATCTCGCTAGCTGCTTTCCTGATCTTGTTTCGGTCTTCCGCCGTGTCCATCCAGAAATCGATTTCCTTGTCGAAGCCCGCCATGTCTTGTTTTAGGTTGTCGTTCCATGTGTAAATCGGTCGGCCTACTTTCTTGGATTTGGCCCTGTACTTTATTGCTACATGTAATAGGTGTGGTTTGCTGCGTCTGTGAACATGTGCGAGATAGCACATCCTGTGGTTCTTGATGCGTTTGGTTACTGTCTTTCCGTCTAAGATTTCATGCATTTTCTTTAGTCTTGGTTTGTTCCTAGCGTGACTAATCAAGTCCCTCATGATGACTCTCTCATATTTTCTCAGTCTTGACCTGTTAGCTTTGGTGATTGTCGATACTTTCAGACCGTATATCATACACGGTACGATCACCATTCTATACATGAGCCTGGCTAGTTGCCAGTCCATCTTTGAGTTTTCTATGAATGGTAATAGTGACTTTGCGTTTCTAGTGGCTTGCTCACATCGTTTTCTAATTGTGTTCCTCCTATCTAATGTAGATGTTATGTATGTGCCTAGGTATTTAATTTCATCGACTGTAGGTAGACTTAATCCATTCATTGACACGTGGGTCACTTTCCTTGTAGTTAAGGGGTCTCTGATAAGTATTTTGGTTTTTGTTTCGTTTATTTGTAAGCCAACACTAGCTAGTAGGGGTTTAATGTGGTATACGATTCTTTCTAACCCTTCTAGGTCATCTGTTTCTTCTTCGAGGGTTCTGAGGACCTCATCCATGACCAGTGTAAAAAGGCGAGGGGATAACGGACAACTTTGTTTAACTCCCTTTCCTTTGATGATCCGCCTACTTTGCCTGCCACACAATTTGATGTGTGTTCTTTCATTCATGCACACCTTGATTATCCTGTTGGTTACTGTTATGTTCGTCCGTTGTATTAGAATGTCGCGCAGTGCATGAAGGTCGACATTGTCGAAAGCTTTTTCTATGTCCAGAGCGAGTACATAAATTATTTTTCCTTCACGCCATTCTTCGTCCAGTACCCTTTTCATCGTAAATATGTCGTCGTCTGTAGATCTATTGTTTAAAAAGGCTGCTTGATAATTGCCTAATTCTTTTATTATTTCATCTAGTTTTTTTAGTACGTAGGAGGCGTAAATTCTGTAACCCGTATTGCAAATTGATATTCGGCGATAATCGTTTGTGTCTTTAGGGTAAGTTTTTTTCGGAATTGGTACCTGCATTGTTTCTAGCCACGTGTCGGGTGCTTCGTTCCGTGTCCAGGCTTTGTTCATAAATGATTGGTGTCGGCTTCCTGTAATATTTGTGGCATCGCTTTGTATAGCTCGATTACCACTTGGTCTGTTCCTGGGACTGTCCCGTTACGCATGCCGTTAATGATTCCCATCACGTCATCCACTGTGGGTCCTTCATTTTGTGTGTCTGTTACCGGCTTTGTTATGTTAACCGTCGGTATAGGAAAGCCTTCGGAGTTTTTTAGAATCTGCTCCCATTTGGACATTGGTATGTACGCGTTTCTCTTCCGGCGTTTTTTTTCTAACTTGTTTCTCCTGTAAAATAAATAAAGTACCTGCATGCGTTTTGAAGGGTGTTTTTTTCGGCAAAGAAGGCTCTGCATTCTTTTTTTTCCTCATGATGTTTAACCTTTTGAAGTTTTTCCTGGCATTTTTTACGCGATTATGTCTATTCGGGTTATCAGGTTGTCTACTTTGTAAGAATTTAGCTTTTTGGAGGTTAGGAAGCGCTATACGATGCTCCCTAGAGTGACTCGGCTGAAAAGTCAAAGTTTCCTGGGCTGCCTCTTTTAATACTACCGTTATGGTGCTCCATGGTATGTCGCTGCCTTTATCCGTTGACTTGATGCCTATGTTTTCCAGTTTTTGTGTTATGCACGCTTGGTATTTCTCTTTGGTGGATTTGATGTTGAGAGCAGCATAGTGGCATTGTTTGTAGTTGAAATCGTTGGTCTCAATTGTTGTCTGTTTCTTTTGTGTATTGTGTTTCGTGTTTTCCGCTTTATTTAAAATACGACTTGTTTGTAGCTGTCCCCAGATTATTTTATGGTCCGAGGTATCCCTACCGGACCATTCGGCTTTAATGAAATTAAAGAGTTTTCCTGTTGCCTGCGGTGTAATAATGTGGTCCAATTGAGATTTCTGCGTGCCTTTTGACCATGTGATTCTGCATGATGTCCTCGCTTTTGTTGTTTCTATTTGCAGATTTTCCCTATTAACTATATCTATTAACATTTCCCCGTTGTGGTTAGAGTATTCATGATATAGGTTTTTGTCAATCAGCCCTTGGCGTTGGAAACATAGTGTATCTAGTCTACCAATGTGTGCGTTGAAGTCGCCTAGGATTATTAGAGTACATTGCCTCGGTTTTTGTCTAATCAAATTTAGTAGACCTGTGAATGATCTTGTTGATTTAGAGGTACAGCTGTTGATGTGCGAGTTAATTATATACACAGGAGCAGAAACTCAAACTCAAAGCATTTATTTCAATTAAACCATTTACAGGCACTTTTGAATTGTCAAGGAGTCGGTCAGTCAGAAATATGAAGCTAGTTGCCCATTCCAAAGCGTAGTAGGTACCTATGGAGAAGAACGGGCAAGAAACTCCACGGACACTCTTTTAAATCAAAATATTGTTACAATATATGGGTTACATCATTCATGTTGAAATTATAAATGTGAGAACAATGTAAAAAGCGCGTTAAAAGCGTCCGCAATTATGACATACAAAAAATTCAAAAATTAAAATAAGCCATGGCAGCTAAGAGATGACCAGTCACAACTGACGGCGCCCGTTCACGAACATGACGCATGGATCAGCACCATTCAGCTCAACCATTTTGAAGGGAGCTAAATGATCCAACACACGCGCCACCATCAGCGAGACATTTAAGTGAGCATGACATTCCCAGCCGCCAGGGCACATTCAAGTCAAAAGAAAGACAGATTACCCGGTAAATGGTAGCTCAATAGTACATAGTACTCACACCTGTGCTATGCAATTATATAATACAAAGGAGATTGAGTTTATACAATGCAAAGATGATGATGATCTTAAAATCTTCAGCAGCTCCAACTGTATGTTCGAATGTTAATTAGTTAGTTATGATTGTGGAGCAGGACCAGCATTAAGCCAAGCATTTTTATCAGAGATGTAATCCTCCAACTTATAATATGCCTGCCTGCATAGTGTGCGTTTTATACAAGTTTTGAATTAAGTCTCATTCAGTTGAAGTATGTGGGGAGGAATTTTATTGTAACATTTTAAACAGTATCCCATGAAAGATGAGTCTACTTTAGCCAGTCTGAAACCTGGTTGAACTAATAGGTCCCTATTTCTAGTACTGTAATTATGTCTATCACCTCTTTTACTAAAAAGATGTAAATTTTTTCTTACGTGCATGATATTTTCATAGATATATTGACAAGGTACCGTCATGATGTTTATATCCTTAAACAGTTCCCTTAAAGAATCGCGCCTGCGAAGATTATAAATGGCTCTGATCGCTCTTTTCTGCAGAATAAAGATAGACTCGATGTCTGCAGCCCGTCCCCATAGTAAAATACCGTAAGACATGATGCTATGAAAGTAACTAAAATAGACTAGCCTCGCGGTATCTGCATCAGTAAATTGACGGATTTTTCTGACAGCATATGCTGCTGAACTTAGCCGTCCTGCAAGAGATGTTAAATGAGGACCCCATTGTAGCCTTGAGTCGAGCGTGATCCCCAGGAAAACAGTTTTATCGACGAAATCTAGTTTCTCTTGATTCAATACAATCTCACAATCCCTACTTTTGACATTAGGCAAAGAAAATTTGATGCACTTCGTTTTTTTCCCATTTAATACTAAATTATTAGCAGTTAACCAATTTTGGACCTGCAGAAGGGCGTTATTTACTTCGTCAAAATTTGTAGCACGTCTATCTACCTTAAAAATTAAGGAAGTATCGTCAGCAAATAACACCATGTGTGGCTGATTTTTTAATAAATGGAGTAGATCATTAATGTATACTAAAAAGAGGAAAGGACCCAAAATCGAGCCTTGTGGAACACCCATTTTTACTTTTAGACCCAGTGAGTTGATACCGTTTATTTGAACTTGCTGTTGTCTATCATTTAAATAAGATTTTACTAAACTGAGCGCAAGTTTTCCAAGTCCGTAATGCTCAAGTTTCAAGAGTAAGGTTTCGTGATCGACGCAATCAAATGCCTTGGAGAGGTCACAAAAGATTCCTATGGCGTCTTGGGCCTCTTCCCATGCATTAAAAATGTGTCTTAGTAAGGTCACACCGGCGTCGGTCGTACAACGTCCTTTGGTGAATCCATACTGTTGGTCGTGAAGGATTTTATTTGTGTTAAAATGATTGAGCATTTGATTCAGCATCACCTTTTCAAACACCTTGCTGAAAACCGGCAGCACGGATACGGGTCTATAATTATTGGTGTCTTTACTGTCCCCGGATTTGAAAAGTGGTATTACCTTACTGTATTTCATTAAATCTGGGAAGACTCCTTGATCTACACACAAATTAAATATTAAGGCTAAGTAAGGCGCTATGGTTTCAATTATAGAGGTACAGACTTTAATGGACATTCCCCAAAGATCCTCGGTCAATTTGATCTTGATTTGCTTAAAAGCTTTTATTACTGTTGCGGGGTTAATATGCTTAAAGTTAAATTCAATCGGGCTGGCTGAAACGTTCGCCCTTACTAAATCAAAAGAGAGCGATGGCGAGGAGTTTAAGGTTTCAGTAGTTTTAAGTGGGATACTGGTAAAAAAATGTACAAATTCTTGAGCAACTTCTTTGCTATCGCAAATGAGACCACCGCCTGACGTCTCCAGTGTGTAATCGGAATTATGCTTTTTGTTACTATTCGTTTCATTATTGATTATTTTCCAAACCGCCTGTATTTTATTGTCTGCTGATTTAACTTTGTTGCTAATGTATAAGGCTTTAGCTGCCTTACAAGTGCTCTTAAAAATTCTAGAATAAGTAGCAACATACTTATTAAAAGTTTCCGTATTAATATAAGGCTTAAGGCCATACAGCTCGAACAGTCTTTCCCTACTTTTCCTGAGTCCTTTAGTTGCCCAATCACTAAATAAAAACTTAGGGCTGATAGTTTTAGTGTTTTTCTTAAAAGTATTATTGAACTCGGTTTGGACTACCGAAAAGAATTTGAAAAACCCTCGGGCTTTGTGAGGGTTTTGGGGGTGCTCGCTCACCTTGCGAGCTGGTATTCCCTGAAAATGATGGGTCATGCGAACCCTCGGGCTTCGTGAGGGTCACAATAACACCATCAGAAGATTCCCTACGTTTCAAAGGGCCGACTCCAAAAATGAAACATAGGGTATCATAACCAAATGTTTATTATACCTTTGCTTTGCTGGTAACATTAATAAAATGTACAAATCTGAACCTTATGACCTGGAGGTTATATAGTACCGGCGGAGACTCTCGCCACCGCGATTTAACCTTTTAACTCAAATAAAAAGTGTCATCTATTGATCCCGCTATTAACTATCTTTACATTTACAACCACAAAGTAACAATATTTGGGAATGTGACATTAGTCTACAAGCGATATTGTTATTGGCCGACAGATGGCTGTACATTCCGCCCACCAAGGACATTTGTGAACATTATGTCCTTCTAGTTAAGTTAAATTATTATAAACTAAAAGTTAATCTCACACTTAAATTATTAAAAAAAACTAAAAGTTAGTCCCATGCTAAACACATCACAAGTTTACATATTTAAAAAAATGCTTGCTTCCTACATATAAAGAATACACTGGGTTATGTTCCTATTGCATAACTTAAGCAATTGGTAAGTCACACGGTTTCGAAGTTGGTCGTTGTAACCCGTGTTAAATTTTCCAGTCCCGGATGTTTCTCAACCACTCTGCCCGTTATCCTCCTTGATTAAAGCTACAGTCCTACATTCGATATTCTACCGCCCACCCTCAAGAATTGTTTTGAACCCAGGTAAGGAATCACCGCTTCGAATTTTTGGCTTTGGCTAATCCTACTGCACGTTTCTAATGCTAATTCAAGCCCTTCTGCAGTAATATAACTGCTGCAGGTTTTCCTTGTACTTTAGTTTCCTTAGATCTAGAAACTGCCTCACATAAGCTACTATTCTCAATATTTTGTTGAGTAATGAATATTTATCCCAGAAAAATTGTCAGTATTCACTGATACGCTCCACTCTTCACCTCTAGTTCGGTTGAAACTAATTTTCTGCGTTTACCCGTTGCAATTACCGTGTCTTTGAGGAAATCGGGACCTTCTAACCACATTTTGAAATGTACGAACCTTGCGGCGTACATACCCCGTGCCTTTGGATGTGACATGGTTCCATTGATGTGGTTCACTTAGGCATAAAATTTCTGATACGCGTTTAGCGACAAAGGTTTTCCACTTGTTGGTGTGACTGTTTAACCAAGCAAATACAATTTCTGAATCTGTCCAAACGTGCAAGTCGATGTGTTTGTCACCGTGCTTCATCTTCGACCATCGAGGTACTGAAAACTCTGCTAAACTTTGCAACTGCTGTCGGTAAGTAAACCATTCATCTTTTATTTCAAGAGGAATTGCTTCATCCCATCCTATTCCCGTAGTCCACAATGCTTGCATTTTTGCTTTCACAGTGACCGGAGCGACCCACCCTAAGAGGTCGAATAATCTTGCAATGTCAGATAACCTTTTTCTTTTGGTTACAGGTTCTTCTACTGGATGCAGCTGTACTGGATACTGGAAGGTGTCGGAGCTTCGATTCCAGGTAAGTCCTAGTGTTTTTAATATTTCATCTTGCTTGATCCAAATTCCCTGTTTTGCACGATCCAGGACCTTATTTTTCCCATCTATAATTTTCTCCAGAAGCTCATTGCTGTTACTCGACCATTTTTGCAACTCAAACCCTGCTTTTGCGAAAATCTCCTCCATTTGTGTAAATATTTCTATTCCTTCTTCTATTGTTTCACAACCCGTCATAAGATCATCAACGTAGAAATCTTTTAGTACCTTCTCAGCTGCTAGAGGATAATCCTTTCCTTCATCGTATGCTACCTGTTGCATAGCTCGAACAGCCAAGAATGGTGCAGCCGCAGTGCCAAAGGTGACTGTCTGAAGCTGGTAATCCTTTATTTCAGAGTCCCTATTGTCTCTCCATAAGATACGTTGAAAATCTTGGTGTTTATCCGCTACACGTACTTGTCGATACATCTTGACCACATCTGACACTATGATGTCATAAATCATAAATAGGATGTCTTCTCCAACGCATCAATAGATGCCGCAAGTCTAGTTGCAGACTTGGCCCGACCATTAGGTCATCATTGAGCGAAATGCCAGTTTTTCCCTTGCAAGATGCGTCGAATACAACACGAACCTTGGTTGTATCTCTGTCGTTTTTAACTATCGCATGGTGAGGTAAATATACAGCTTCGTTCCCATGATTGTCCGGTTTGCTTACCGGCCTCATATGCCCCAGTTCGAGATACTCGTTGATTACCTCTGCATATTGTACCCTCAGTTCTTCATTCCGGTGTAGTTTAGATTCTAATGCATGAAATCTTTTGATTGCTACGTCTCTAGATTTCCCATATTTACAGCCTGGATCTTCAGTTTGGAATGGCAGGTTCACAACGTACCGTCCGCTATCATCTCTTGTAGTTGTGGCAGCGAATATTTCTTCACATTTGGTCTCTTCTTCGGTGAGTATATGTTTCTTGTTTTCATCTGGTTCTTTTTCTAATTCCGAGAATCTTTTCAGAATTGCATCATCACCTACGTGGGCGTGCATCACGGTGAAATTGGAAGACTTATGACCAGCAGAAGCTATCGTTCCGGACAGAATCCATCCCAGCGAAGTACACTGCGCTACCGTGCTACAACCCGAAGCTTTCTTCAAACCGTTTTGTAAAACCCTGCTGTAAATTTCTGCCCCTAACAGTAAATCAACTTTATCCGGTTTGTGATATTGGGGATCCGCCAACTGTATGTCTTTGAATTGTACCCAATCCAAATGTGCTGTTTCCCTACTTGGCAATAACGATGTTAGTGATTTAACAACGTATGCGTTTACTACCAATTCCACAGATGGATCAACCCTAGACTTTATTTTGATTTCAGCAACCGAATTCAACTCTAACTTGTGATTAGCGTCTATATCCACCATTGAACCCTTAGCTGGTGTTTTCTTTAATCCTAAGCTTTGGACAATGTTTTCCGTTACAAATGACGCTTGAGAGCCTTGATCTAACAAAGCCCTTACCGTGAAAATCGACCCGTTTTTAGATACAGCTTTCACTAAAGCTGTGGCTAATAAAACTTGGTTATTAGCTGTACCCTTTGAAAAGCAAACAACCATTTCTTGTTTTTCTGCTTCTACCGTATCGGTGCCTTTCTCCCCTAAAGATTCCTGCTCAGTTTTAGAATGTAATGAAGTGTGGTGCTTGCGTTTACAGATTCGACAAGTGACTGTACATCTGCAAAACCTGGCAGAGTGGTTGCTCCCCAAGCAATTAAAACATAAATTGTTTTCCTGTACGAACTTGCGCCGAGCGTCCACATCTTTACTCATGAACTGTTTGCAAATCCCTATCTTGTGATCCTCATTACACACAGGACAACTCGAAGATACTGTGTGAAATACCCTTGCTTTAGTTGTATTCACATTTTGAGTTTTAGTGGACTTAGGTTCTAAGAATTCAAATGCTCTATATCTACTAGTTAAAAAATCTTTAAATTGCTCAAATGTTGGTAGCTTCTCGACATCAATGTTTGAGGTCACCTTTAACACCCATTCTTTGCGACTGTCTGAATCTAACTTTAATGTGAGAATATGAATTATTAATATGTCTCTAATTGCTGTGTCATTTAACTCTAAATTAGTAAGTGCATTTAAACAATCAGATGTGGTATCCATGAGATCCTTTAAACCACTAGCTGATTCATTGGTTAAGTTTCTTTGACTGAATAATCGTTTTAAAATACAATGTGAAAGATATTTTTTATTGTTATAACGCGATTCTAATTGAGCCCAGTGAAAAACCCTCGGGCTTTGTGAGGGTTTTGGGGGTGCTCGCTCACCTTGCGAGCTGGTATTCCCTGAAAATTATGGGTTATGCGAACCCTCGGGCTTCGTGAGGGTCACATTAACACCATCGGAAGATTCCCTACGTTTCAAAGGGCTGACTCCAAAAATGAAACATAGGGTATCATAACCAAATGTTTATTATACCTTTGCTTTGCTGGTAACATTAATAAAATGTACAAATCTGAACCTTATGACCTGGAGGTTATATAGTACCGGCGGAGACTCTCGACACCGCGATTTAACCTCTTAACTCAAATAAAAAGTGTCATCTATTGATCCTGCTATTAACTATCTTTACATTTACAACCACAAAGTAACAATATTTGGGAATGTGACATTAGTCCACAAGCGATATTGTTATTGGCCGACAGATGGCTGTACATTCCGCCCACCAAGGACATTTGTGAACATTATGTCCTTCTAGTTAAGTTAAATTATTATAAACTAAAAGTTAATCTCACACTTAAATTATTAAAAAAAACTAAAAGTTAGTCCCATGCTAAACACATCACAAGTTTACATATTTAAAAAAATGCTTGCTTCCTACATATAAAGAATACACTGGGTTATGTTCCTATTGCATAACTTAAGCAATTGGTAAGTCACACGGTTTCGAAGTTGGTCGTTGTAACCCGTGTTAAATTTTCCAGTCCCGGATGTTTCTCAACCACTCTGCCCGTTATCCTCCTTGATTAAAGCTACAGTCCTACATTCGATATTCTACCGCCCACCCTCAAGAATTGTTTTGAACCCAGGTAAGGAATCACCGCTTCGAATTTTTGGCTTTGGCTAATCCTACTGCACGTTTCTAATGCTAATTCAAGCCCTTCTGCAGTAATATAACTGCTGCAGGTTTTCCTTGTACTTTAGTTTCCTTAGATCTAGAAACTGCCTCACATAAGCTACTATTCTCAATATTTTGTTGAGTAATGAATATTTATCCCAGAAAAATTGTCAGTATTCACTGATACGCTCCACTCTTCACCTCTAGTTCGGTTGAAACTGATTTTCTGCGTTTACCCGTTGCAATTACCGTGTCTTTGAGGAAATCGGGACCTTCTAACCACATTTTGAAATGTACGAACCTTGCGGCGTACATACCCCGAGCCTTTGGATGTGACATGGTTCCATTGATGTGGTTCACTTAGGCATAAACTTTCTGATACGCGTTTAGCGACAAAGGTTTTCCACTTGTTGGTGTGACTGTTTAACCAAGCTAATACGATTTCTGAATCTGTCCAAAAGTGCGAGTCAGATTTGTTGATTCCCATGACAAATGATACTTCGGATACGAGTTTTGCCAACAGTACTGCCCCACACAGCTCTAACCGAGGAATTGAGACAGTTTTTATAGGTGCAACTTTAGTTTTAGCAGTGAGAAGAGTGACTGATACTCCACCATCAGCATCGACTACCCGAGCATACACAACCGCGGCGTATGCTGATTTGGACGCATCACAAAATCCGTGCAAGTCGATGTATTTATCACCGTGCTTCATCTTTAACCATCGAGGTACTGAAAACTCTGCTAAACTTTGCAACTGCTGTCGGTAAGTAAACCATTCATCTTTTATTTCAAGAGAAATTTCTTCGTCCCATCCAATTCCCGTAGTCCACAATGCTTGCATTTGCATTTTTGCTTTCACAATGACCGGAGCGACCCAGCCTAAGGGGTCGAATAATCTTGCAATGTCAGATAACATTTTTCTTTTGGTTACAGGTTCTTCTACTGGATGCAGCTGAACTGAATACTGGAAGGTGTCGGAGCTTCGATTCCAGGTAAGTCCTAATGTTTTTAATATTTCATCTTGCTTGATCCAAATTCCCTGTTTCGCACGATCCAGGACCTTATTTTTCCCATCTATAATTTTCTCCAGAAGCTCATTGCTGTTACTCGACCATTTTTGCAACTCAAACCCTGCTTTTGCGAGCATCTCCTCCATTTGTGTAAATATTTCTATTCCTTCTTCTATTGTTTCACAACCCGTCATAAGATCATCAACGTAGAAATCTTTAAGTACCTTCTCAGCTGCAAGAGGATAATCCTTTCCTTCATCGTATGCTACCTGTTGCATAGCTCGAACAGCCAAGAATGGTGCAGCCGCAGTGCCAAAGGTGACTGTCTGAAGCTGGTAATCCTTTATTTCAGAGTCCCTATTGTCTCTCCATAAGATACGTTGAAAATCTTGATGTTTATCCGCTACACGTACTTGTCGATACATCTTGACCACATCTGACACTATGCAAATAGGATGTCTTCTCCAACGCATCAATAGATGCCGCAAGTCTAGTTGCAGACTTGGCCCGACCATTAGGTCATCATTGAGCGAAATGCCAGTTTTTCCCTTGCAAGATGCGTCGAATACCACACGAACCTTGGTTGTATCTCTGTCGTTTTTAACTACCGCATGGTGAGGTAAATATACAGCTTCGTTCCCATGATTGTCCGGTTTGCTTACCGGCCTCATATGCCCCAGTTCGAGATACTCGTTGATTACCTCTGCATATTGTACCCTCAATTCTTCATTCCGGTGTAGTTTAGATTCTAATGCATGAAATCTTTTGATTGCTACGTCTCTAGATTTCCCATATTTACAGCCTGGATCTTCAGTTTGGAATGGCAGGTTCACAACGTACCGTCCGCTATCATCTCTTGTAGTTGTGGCAGCGAATATTTCTTCACATTTGGTCTCTTCTTCGGTGAGTATATGTTTCTTGTTTTCATCTGGTTCTTTTTCTAATTCCCAGAATCTTTTCAGAATTGCATCATCACCTACGTGGGCGTGCATCACGGTGAAGTTGGAAGACTTATGACCAGCAGAAGCTATAGTTCCTGACAGAATCCATCCCAGCGAAGTACACTGCGCTACCGTGCTACAACCCGAAGCTTTCTTCAAACCGTTTTGTAAAACCCTGCTGTAAATTTCTGCCCCTAACAATAAATCAACTTTATCCGGTTTGTGATATTTGGGATCCGCCAACTGTATGTCTTTGAATTGTACCCAATCCAAATGTGCTGTTTCCCTACTTGGCAATAATGATGTTAGTGATTTAAGAACGTATGCGTTTACTACCAATTCCACAGATGTATCAACCCTAGACTTTATTTTGACTTCAGCAACCGAATTCAACTCTAACTTGTGATTAGCGTCTATACCCACCACTGAACCTTTAGCTGGTGTTTTCTTTAATCCTAAGCTTTGAACAACGTTTTCCGTTACAAATGACGCTTGAGAGCCTTGATCTAACAAAGCCCTTACCGTGAAAATCGACCCGTTTTTAGATACAGCTTTTACTAAAGCTGTGGCTAATAAAACTTGGTTATTAGCTGTACCCTTTGAAAAGCAAGCAACCATTTCTTGTTTTTCTGCTTCTACCGCATTGGTGCCTTTCTCCCCTAAAGATTCCTGCTCAGTTTTAGAATGTAATGAAGTGTGGTGCTTGCGTTTACAGATTCGACAAGTGACTGTACATCTGCAAAACCTAGCAGAGTGGTTGCTCCCCAAACAATTAAAACATAAATTGTTTTCCTGTACGAACTTGCGCCGAGCATCCACATCTTTACTCATGAACTGTTTGCAAATCCCTATCTTGTGATCCTCATTACACACAGGACAACTCGAAGATACTGTGTGAAATACCCTTGCTTTAGTTGTATTCACATTTTGAGTTTTAGTGGACTTAGGTTCTAAGAATTCAAATGCTCTATATCTACTGGTTAAAAAATCTTTAAATTGCTCAAATGTTGGTAGCTTCTCGACATCAATGTTTGAGGTCACCTTTAACTCCCATTCTTTGCGACTGTCTGAGTCTAACTTTAATGTGAGAATATGAATTATTAATATGTCTCTAATTGCTGTGTCATTTAACTCTAAATTAGTAAGTGCATTTAAACAATCAGATGTGGTATCCATGAGATCCTTTAAACCACTAGCTGATTCATTGGTTAAGTTTCTTTGACTGAATAATCGTTTTAAAATACAATGTGAAAGATATTTTTTATTGTTATAACGCGATTCTAATTGAGCCCAGCACTTATCATAATTTAAATCGGATATTGGAATATGACGCAAAAGTTGTTCGGCCTCACCTGTAAGGTAACCTTTTAAATAATGAAGTTTCTGCACTTTATCTATTTTGTCGTTTTTGTGAATTAAAGAAACAAATAAATCTCTGAATGTGATCCATTCAGTATATTTCCCAGAAAACGTTGGGATTGTTATTTTAGGCAATTTGATGGCCATGTTTCTATTATCTGAATTTGATGATGAACCCGCAATTGGAGAAATATCACTACTATTCTTGAATTTATTTAAAACAATTTTAAGTTCACATTTGAGTTCTAAATATAATTCCTCAGTGTTGAAGTAAACTTCGTTCATAGTATAAGGCGACTTTGTTACTTCAGCAGTTTCACAATCTTTAATCATCTGGGTATGTGTTAAGCTAAATTGAGCCCACAACTCTTCAACATTTTCTAACCTGGCTTCCACATATTGTTTGGTGATCCTATCCTTGGGTGACTTTTTAAAGTTGCTTTTAGCCCTCGACATTCGAGCATACAGATCATTCTGTACTTTGATAAACGTTTGTAATTGAGACATTTTGAAGAATTAATTTTATGACATAAATCTCATTCAATAATAAGTTGAAAATATTTCTGAAGGAAATTTTTCTAAGTCTATGTAACTCTATTTATTAAATCAAATTATTCTAAGTCAAAATATTTTTTGAAGAAATTATTCTAAGTCAATGTAAACAAACAAATTTTTCTAAGTCTTTGAACGTTACAATATAAATGAAAATCGGGCATAGGTTCCCCGTCTGAACACAATTTGCCTTAAATCTAGCTAAGTCTAAGAACACGTTGCACAAACACTAAGTTATTTTGCACTTTGAAATTAAGACCACTTTTGCTTGGCAGGAATGAGATGGAAAGTACTCACGGTTTTCACTTGAACACTTAGCTCCTTACGACTGTACTCCTCTGCAGCGCCTCCTTGCTGCTGTTGCGTTGTATGATGCTGTCCACAGTCACAGTTGGCTCAGCACCTGATGCTTGATGAACTGGTTTCCAGCCTTGGGACCAGCTCCTCACCACTATCCGGCTCGAAGGACCATGAAAAACCCTCGGGCTTTGTGAGGGTTTTGGGGGTGCTCGCTCACCTTGCGAGCTGGTATTCCCTGAAAATTATGGGTTATGCGAACCCTCGGGCTTCGTGAGGGTCACATTAACACCATCGGAAGATTCCCTACGTTTCAAAGGGCTGACTCCAAAAATGAAACATAGGGTATCATAACCAAATGTTTATTATACCTTTGCTTTGCTGGTAACATTAATAAAATGTACAAATCTGAACCTTATGACCTGGAGGTTATATAGTACCGGCGGAGACTCTCGACACCGCGATTTAACCTCTTAACTCAAATAAAAAGTGTCATCTATTGATCCTGCTATTAACTATCTTTACATTTACAACCACAAAGTAACAATATTTGGGAATGTGACATTAGTCCACAAGCGATATTGTTATTGGCCGACAGATGGCTGTACACCCAGCATTTATCATAATTTAAATCGGATATTGGAATATGACGCAAAAGTTGTTCGGCCTCACCTGTAAGGTAACCTTTTAAATAATGAAGTTTCTGCACTTTATCTATTTTCTCGTTTTTGTGAATTAAAGAAACAAATAAATCTCTGAATGTGATCCATTCAGTATATTTCCCAGAAAACGTTGGGATTGTTATTTGAGGCAATTTGATGGCCATGTTTCTATTATCTGAATTTGATGATGACCCCGCAATTGGAGAAATATCACTACTATTCTTGAATTTATTTAAAACAATTTTAAGTTCACATTTAAGTTCTAAATATAATTCCTCAGTGTTGAAGTAAACTTCGTTCATAGTATAAGGCGACTTTGTTACCTCAGCAGTTTCACAATCTTTAATCATCTGGGTATGTGTTAAGCTAAATTGAGCCCACAACTCTTCAACATTTTCTAACCTGGCTTCCACATACTGTTTGGTGATCCTATCCTTGGGTGACTTCTTAAAGTTGCTTTTAGCCCTCGACATTCGAGCATACAGATCATTCTGTACTTTGACAAACGTTTGTAATTGAGACATTTTGAAGAATTAACTTTATGACATAAATCTCATTCAATAATAAGTTGAAAATATTTCTGAAGGAAATTTTTCTAAGTCTATGTAACTCTATTTACTAAATCAAATTATTCTAAGTCCAAAATATTTATGAAGAAATTATTCTAAGTCAATGTAAACAAACAAATTTTTCTAAGTGTTTGAACGTTACAATATAAATGAAAATCGGGCATAGGTTCCCCGTCTGAACACAATTTGCCTTAAATCTAGCTAAGTCTAAGATCACGTTGCACAAACACTAAGTTATTTTGCACTTTGAAATTAAGACCACTTTTGCTTGGCAGGAATGAGATGGAAAGTACTCACGGTTTTCACTTTTGAACACTTAGCTCCTTACGACTGTACTCCTCTGCAGCGCCTC